>JAJOOE010009630.1:0-49218 GCA_036250405.1 Solanum raphanifolium | reverse complement strand
GATAACTTTTTGAAATTTTGGGAAGTGTAAAAGCTACTTTTTAGAAAGTTGAAAAAGTGGGGCCCGGCGCGTGTTGAACAAAGCTTTCAACCTATTTGATTTATATTGCCACGTAAGCCGAAAAGTGGTAAAAAATTAATTAAAAAATAAGTTCGGGGGGGTAATAGGACCTTAGTAAAGGTTAGGTGTGTCTCAGAGATTTTGGGCATAGACTGGGGGATACTTATGCATTTTCCCTAATTTATATTCCATATATTTACAATTTATTGGAAACAATACCCAAACTCCTTATCTTTGTAAATTAAATTATTCAAAAGATACGTGTTCCTCGATTTCTATGCAAGTTTTTTCTAATCCATCAACTTACCAGTAGTGGAGAACTCAATATTTTAAAGTCATGTGCCCACCATGCAAATTAGCATATGTATAAGGTCATTATTTTAAGCTTATTAATTTTGCCCTTTTTTTAGAAAACTAAGCAATTACCCCATAGAAGTAAAATAATTGTAAATATATATCCCTTTATATTCATACCCCACTAAATAATTACACTATATATCCTCAACTAATTTTATTTAACTGATACTAAATCAGTATCATATACTGTATTGGTATCATTATGATTGATAATTTTGCTTAATTGATACTAAATCAATATACACACACTCTCTCTTATAGTATCATTGACTAATGAGTAATTTATGAATAAGAAACCTTAATGATACCACAACAATAGACATATACTCTTATAATATCATTAACTAATGAGTAATTTCTGAACAAGAAACCTTAATGATACCACAATAATATACAAATATTAATCTTATAGTATCATTGACTAATGAATAATTCTGAACAAGAAACCTTAGTGATACCATAATCATTGACTAATGAGTAATTTCTGAACAAGAAAATTTAATGATACCACAATAATATACATATACTCTTATAGTATCATTGACTAATGAATAATTCTGAACAAGAAAAAACTTAATGATACCACAACAATATTTTTATACTCTTACAATATCATTGACTAATGAGTAATTTCTGAGCAAGAAACCTTAATGATACCAATACAATATATATATATATATACTGATTTACTCTCAGTCAAGCAAAATTATCAGTCTTAATGATATCAATACAATATATAATACTGATTTAGTATCAGTTAAGCGAAAATTATCAGCCTTAATGAATGGGGGTATGGGTTGTAATTGAGAGAATGAGTATTTCTTGAATTACTTTGGATTGATGTATGAACATGTAATTATTTTTATTTTTTATGACTCATTTATGTAGTTTCCCTTTTTTTAGGGAAAATTACGCGGATAAACAAATATATACAAGTTAATTAGTTAACATAACTACATTTTGCCTTATTATAATTCACGAACTACTTTTAGCTATAATTACGGGACTCCATTTTTTAATTTTGTATAATTCACATGTTTGTATAATTCAGAATTTGTATAACTGTTTAAAGTTCAGATGTTTGTGTTTGTATAAATTCGTTATTTAGAGTTTATAAAAAATTAGTTATATTATACAAATGTACCCGTAAATTATACAAACCCATGAATTATACCAACAAAATAACTTAAACTGTAGCTACAACCCGTAAATATGTAAACTATAGTTATGAACATAATTAAATTTATTATAGTGTCTATTTGCGAAAGTTTCCCTTTTTTAAGCCACTAGGAACTATTGCATTGAAGAAAGTTTTTTTTTAAAAAGCCAATGTTGAAAGTGAAATGAAAAGTCACAACTTATTAGGAGGATTTTAATTTGTGTGATATACACGTTTGAATTGGTAATAAGACCTTTTTTTATAATTTCTTTTGAATGAACACTAATTGCAAAATATGAGAACTTTTATTAAATCTATCTATTTCATAATAAAGAAAAAGTTTGTGCAACTTGCCAAGTTGACACGGATTACAAAGAGAGTCTATTCTATAACAACAAGATGGATATATATACATGTATATATTTGGGCACCAAATATATTATATTTATTTGTTACGTATATACTAAAGGCATCAAATATATTGTATGAATAACTAGTTTACAACATATAGTACATTTTCTTATATATATATATGTTACAATACAAAATATATTGTATATACATTTATATTACAACACAATAAATATTTATGTGGACATCCATTTTACAACCACCAAACATTTTCTTGTTAATCGAACTATGTACAACCATATTTGCAAGTATCAACCCAACCCCCTAATCATTTTGAGCACTATTGCAGACAGTCAAAATGCTCATAAACACGCACGGTATTAAAAATAATGTTTCCTTTGTCCCAATTTATGCGTCACATTTTGAATTTGAGATTTAAATAAGTCTATTTTTTATTATAAATTGCTCATATATCTTTTAAATATTTTGAATTGTCAATTATTGTGACTTATAGTACTTTTTAGTTTACAAATATATAAATTTCATTTTTAAAAAAATTGAAGATTCCATGAGCAAATTCTCTGTCAAACTTAAACGGTCTGACTCTAAAAAAACGAAAGGTGTCACATAAATTATGACAGACGGTTAGTAATGAAATTTCATGATTTCAAGAAAATATCACTTACAAGGCAAGAAGGAGTGTTGAGTCAAATGATTCATCATCAGCAGGATGAAAAATACTTCTTCATGCACACGTAAACACCTACTTAATATTCTTTTTAGCCTAAACAAAATATTCCTATTAATTCTTTTTAACTAAAATACCTAATTAGCAAGATATAATTAACAACATATAGTCATATATAATTATGTCTCAGTGTTTTCGTCTGTAATGAATTAAATATTGTACTTCATTTTCAATTCGTTTGCTGGTAAACACAAGACACTACAAGAAAATACGAAATTGACGATGAAAAATATTTCATAACTAAACAATAAAAGCTTCATGTTAATTCCATTTAGCTATGGATTAGCAAAGAATGATACAAAAATTCAATTACGAGCTATATATTTAGCCACGACTTAGTTAGAAATTATCTATAAATTCCGTAGCTAATTTCATGTTTTTTGATAGTAAGAACTAATGAATAATAAACTTATCCCACACTACAAGAAAGGTATATATACGTAATGCATGTTGGTCACATGATTGCACAGTACTAATTTGGTTTATTAGACATATTAAGCCTATAAATATCATCAATAATAATAATAATAATATTCAAATTAAGAGAGTACATCTATTAAATCTTTCTCTCATTCAAAACGTTGAGGTTTAGTAGAAATCCCATGAAGTTAGTTATTTTGCTGGTTTTAGTAATCTATTGTAGTTTGGAGAATGCAACATGCAATGCTAGGTCACAAGAATCAAATATTGAGAATTTGTATGTCTTTAATGTCTTAGATTATGGTGCTAAAGGTGATGGAATCACATATGACACCAAAGTAAGATATCATGCTCTCTAATACTCCCTCTGTCCCTTTTTCGTTGTCCAATTTTAACTTTTTACTTGTTATTTTTGACAAATCAAGAAACGATAATATTTTTCACTCATTATACCTTCAATCTATTTAGATATATAGTTAATGTTTTTGAAAAAGGTAGAACCTCTTTGATAAGTAAATTGATTTTGAAATTCTATCAATTAATAAGGATAAAATGATAAAAACTCACTATATCAATTACTCCCTCTGTCCCAATTTATGTGACATTTTGTTTTTCGAGAGTCAAACAATTTTTGACAGTGAGTTTACTCATGAAATCTTCAAAAAAAATTTAAATGACATTTATATATTTGTTAACTACATAAAAGTACTATAAGTCACAATAATTGACAATTCAAATATTTAAAAAATGTATGAAAAATTTACGGTCACAGATAGACTTGTTTAAATCTAAAAATTCAAAATGTGTCACATAATTAAAACGGAAAAATATTATTTTTTTAATAAGTGTCTCAAGTCAAAATTGAACAAATAAATAAGAACAGAAGAAGTATATAGAGTACTACTATTTCACAATATTTTAGTCATGTGTTAACATACTTACTCTTAGAATTAGTATTCAATATATATTCCTTAACATGTTACTCACGTGTGACTTATTGACTCTAATTCTTACACCAATCACATGAAAGTATTTTGTTATAATAGGTAGTAGCGAGAATACGAGACTTATTACTACTCTGATCCATACTAAAGTATGCAATTATGTTATATTTGAAAGTTTAACCTAGAGAGAATATGTATGTTTGGTATGAAGGAGTATTTTTCGTGAAAAATGTTTTTCTAGAAAAACAGATTGACTTTTTACTTATTTTCTATTGTTCGGTTAGTAAGAAAAAAAATATTATCTCAATAACATTTATATATAATATATAAAAAACTTATAGAGGTGCGAGGGGCGGGTGTGGGACTCAGGGTGGTGGGGATGGGGATGGGGTGATCAAGGTGTAAGGGTTGGGGGTTGGTGGGTGGGGGAACTAATAAATATCGAAGGTCACTTATAGAACTTGTTTTTCATACTTCTATTAAGAAAATCATTTTCCTCATCTTCAAGGAACTTATTTTTCTAGCTAGAAAAAATGATTTCCAGAAATTCCAACCAAACATGAAAAAATAAAAAAATATTTTTCTCCGTACCAAATACACCCTACATTTCGATTTCAACACACAATAATTAATTTCATTAGATTCTTGAAAATACTAAAAGCCTAAAATAAATTAGGCCATATTTTTATTTTTATGCATTTACTATGAAAAACCTCGCCATAAAAGTGGAAGGTTATTTATGTGAGCATGGTGAAATTATGTGACTCTCATCCTTCCGATTTATTTTAAATAAAATATTAACTTAAATGATAATTTGATTAAATTATCCTTATTTATTTTTTTATCTCAATTTTCTAGTAAACTCTCTTTTCACCACATTAATCTTTACCCATTTTCTAAAATAATTAATTATATCATAATTTTTTTCAAATAATAATAATAATTTTTTATTAAGCACGATAATTAAAATAGACCGAAGGGAGTAACATTTTCTTTCTAATCATGCCACATATTCCATAATTGTTTTCAAGTTAACCCTAACCCTAATCCCAATTTCACCAGAAGACCATGTCTGTTGCAACTTTGTCATTGTCTTGGCAGGCATTTGAAGCAACATGGATAGAAGCTTGCAAAGTTGAAGGATCAATTATGATGGTTCCATCAGACTATGATTTCCTAGTTGGTCCTATCTCTTTTTCAGGGTCACATTGTGAAAAAAACATTGTTTTCCAGGTATATAAATTCAGTCCACTAATATTTTATAAGTTTAATTGAAGGGGTAACTAACATAAGTTTCACTAGTTTAGAAGCTAATTACTTAGATACATTCTAGTTTGCAATACTACAAATTTTATAAGATTTTGGTGTGTTCAGATACTTCCAGATATAATTTTCTCTAGATACACTATATCCAAATTGATTTGCATATATTTGAATTACATAGACAAATCTCATTCGCCTCCCTCCCATCTCGCTCGCCACTCTCCTATGTATCTGATATCCCAGATACATGCGAATCATACCACATACATACAAATACATGTATCTAGTGCGTATCTACTGTGATTCGCATTCGCATGTATCTACATGTATCTAGTGTGATTCACATGTATCTGAAATACATAGACAAACCTCGCTTACCTCTCTCCCTATTTCAATGTATTTGATAGCAAAAAATTTGTATGTAGGTGTATAAAACACGTATCTAGGTATATCTGCTATGAAATTATTAATTAGTGATATAGAATGTAACTAATTCAAACTACAAGGAGAATAAGTAAATATGATAGGAAGTTTGTGTAATTAGGTAGTTTCTCCTTAATTCAACCACTCTTGCAAATTACTTCCTTCGTTCACTCTTACTCGCCTACCATACTAAAAATATTTTTTTTTATTTTTACTTTTCCATTTTAGTGTATCCAGGGAAAAGTATTTTTCCTCTTTTATCTTTAACATTGACTACTCATTCCCCAAATCATTTTTCAAAATCTTTTGAAATGCTAATAGTCATGAAAATTATGATAAAATATATATGCACTTCATCTCTCTTTATTTTTTTGAATAGTTGGATGGGAGAATTATAGCACCAACAAACCCTAAAGTGTGGGGTGTATTACAATGGCTTGAATTCTCAAAGCTAAATGGAATATGTGTTAAGGGAAAAGGCATTATTGATGGCCAAGGATCAGCCTGGTGGAAAATTGCTCCTTTTTTGTTAATAGAAGAATATGAAGGTGATTATTCAGAGAAGCAAGATGATTATGCTCCAAAAATTGTTTTGGTAATAATTACTTATCCATCTATCTACTCATCATACTTTGCCTATCCCTTACTTTCTTTCTTGGAGTTTGAAACATTACATAAATATACAACTTAAGATATCATAATTCTAAAATTCTCTATCATTTAAAAAAGAAATTACAAAAATTCCTCTCGAATACATCTCTATCCCCTCTCGGATACATCTCTTCCATTAAGTAATGTATTGGATAGCCAAAGAATATATCCTAGAGCAATGAAAAATCTGAAATTTTTGTAATTGGAAAACTTCCGAAATAGGATATAATTAGCCCCAAAATGTATGAGATTTATGTACTTTATACTTGTGTATTATAGTTTGGCTAATAGTCAGGTGTATTATAGTAAAACATGCATTTTGTTTATTACTTATTTTCTTAAAGAACGTACAAAGTTCACAATAAACAAGTAAAAATGAACGAAAGGAGTATCTTCTAAGAACCTTTTCCTTGTTCAAATAGCAATTTTCTTTATTTATTCCATGTACAAACAAGTCTCATTTATACCTATTCATAAAACAGTTAATTAAATTGTTCTACAAGTTAATCTTTGATGCTAGTACATTAACACCCTATTTTCATATCAACCCAATATTAATTCTGACTAATAGTAATTGTTATTATTCATTGCTTAACTGTTTCTATTGGTGCCTGGACAGATAAGTAGCATATCAAAAGGAAAAATGCCCAGAACCAGACCAGCAGTGAGTACTATTTACTAAATTATCACTATTAAAAAATCACTATTTTCCCATTGAAAAATGTTAGATGTTTATTCCCATAGATATTTTGATTGAATCGGTGGAAAAAGAAAAAATAGTAATGTTTTCGTAAGTAAAGATTAGGAAGTTTCTCACTACTTTAGTGAAAATCTGCTTCCCACTATACATTTTCCCAGTGAGTTGGTTCGCCGAAAAATGAATGGAAAAATCATGTTTTATAACACAATTACCTACCTTATGCCAAATGAAATCCCTTATTCATTAAGTGGATTTTATTCTTATTTTATAATTTTGTGGCAGGCACTGAAGTTTTATGGAAGTTCCAATATAGTTGTAACAGGCATAACAATCCAAAACAGTCCCAAAGCACATCTCAAGTTTGATAATTGTGTGGCTGTTCAAGTTTCTGGGATCACAGTTTCATCCCCTGGAGATAGCCCACATACTGATGGAATTCACCTTCAGAACTCACAAAATGTTGTTATTAACAGCAGTCATATTGCTTGTGGTAATAATTTGATCAATTACTCTTTGAAAGATATATAGCATAATCTATATTTCTATAGCAATCACGACAATAGTGGCTTAGTTCTCTACACTATAGAGAGTCACGGGGGAGGGGGGGCATGGAAGATTCGTTATGGAGAAAATTCTCCAGAGACTTTTCTTTTTGTGATTTTGAAGTGAAAACTATAACACATTATGCAGGAGATGACTGTATATCTATACAAACAGGAAGTTCAGCTGTGTTCATTCATGATGTGCATTGTGGACCTGGACATGGATTCAGCATAGGAGGGCTGGGAAAAGACAACACGAAAGCCTGCGTCTCTAACATAACAGTTCAGGATTCAACACTACAGAACACTATGACTGGTGTAAGAATCAAAACATGGCAGGTATAAACTAATGAAACATAAGTTCCAATAGGTTCAGTAGTAAGAACCTTGAATATTGACATCCATCGATTGAGATCCCTCGACTTTCACAGTATGTTTCTATTTTCAGGGAGGCTCAGGGTCAGTTCAGGGAATCATGTTCTCAAATATCCATGTTTCAGATGTGAAAATACCAATAATGATAGATCAATTCTATTGTGACAAAGGAAAATGTGGTAACCACACATCAGCAGTAGCAATATCAGGAGTTTCATATCAATCCATAAAAGGAACTTATTCATATAAACCAGTTCATTTTGCGTGTAGCGACTCTGTGCCATGCACAGGTGTTTCCCTTGCAGACATAGAGCTTAAACCTTCATCAGAAAAGAAGCACTTTTATGGACCGTATTGTTGGGAAACTTATGGAGAATTGAGAACAAACACAACCCCTCCTATTGATTGTATTCAACCTGATAAAAGAATCCCTAGTTATGATTCTTGTTGATTAAATCAAAACTAAGGATTGTACTCTCATTCAGTTGTATAAATTGTCCTGGACTGGATGTATCTTTCAGACTAGTTTTCTGTCTATATATAGTTTTGCAAGACCTTCATATCTACCTCCTCGAGGTAGTGGTAAGGTCTGCATACACTCTACCCTCCCCAGACAGGATTTCACTAGGTATGTTGTTGTCCTTGTTGTTGCAAGACCTTCATATTGAAAAGCTTTTATGAAATAGCTACTTTTATGTATATCATTCTCCAGAAGATCACAGAATAAGAGGTCAATTAATTGCATATCAACCTATAATCTCGACACCCTCTCTTTTTCTGCTGTGCAATAACAGTATCAACTTTGTAGTATACCATAACAGAAAGAGAAACAGTATACCATTCAAAAAAATGAATCTTTGTAAACGGCTTAATGTACACACCTATTTGCTACCTCATTTCTGAATCCAAGTACTTCAATATCCCACAAGATGGGGAAGTCATCGTCTGCAGCTCCTAAATTGTTTTCTAAACATCACAGTCATCCGAGCAACGTAACCAACAATCCCATTCCCAAGCAAGATATTGATAATTCAGTTCACAACGAGTTGCTTGAGGTAGTGGACCTAGCACACTCCCAATTTAGGACAGCCAGCTGCAAGAGGCAAGTCCAAGTTCTCTACAGTCCTGAAGGTTCTAGGAAACATCTTGTCAACATAAATAGTTCCGTCTAGGTGGTCATATTCGTGCTGCAAAATGCGAGCCTGCCATCCTGAAGCATCTACTTTGATTGCTTTGCCATTTCGATCCAAACCAGTAACCTCTACCTGTAGGTGTCTTTCCACAACCGCTCTGAACCCATCAACACTGCAAACAGAAGATTAAGCAAAGAATTCATTTATATCCGTGGCTATTAACCTGATAGGACATCTAAGCAGTTTTGATCACATAATGTATCATTATGAAGGCTAGGAATAGCCTGTCAACGGAAATTCAGATTCTTGTGAAAAATTGAACTTCCACATAACAGCGCCAGTAAAACTATTCTTATAACCTATTTGGTCAAGCTTCTGGGAAGCCATAAATGCCTATTTTCCGAATTAACATTTTTGGAACATTGGCAAGCACAAAGTACTACTCTAATATCGGCAAAAGCAATTTTCAAATCGATTAGCCAAACACAAACTGCCACTCTGTAAAATTACTGTTCTAAAAACACTTCTGAGTTCTGATAACAATTATTTTTCAAAACAAGCAGAGATTTTGGAAGCTTGATAAACACGCTATTAATTTGCTAGGTAATTTTCTATTAAACAATTAACTTAAACAAATGCTAAAAAGAAAAACAGCTATTTACAACAACAACAACATACCCAGTGAAATCCCACTAGGTGGGGTCTGGGGAGGGTGGAGTGTACGCAGACCCTGCCACTACCTCGTAGAGGTAGAGAGGCTGTTTCCGAGAGACCCTCATAGAAAAAAAAAAAAAAAAAAAGAAGAAAAACAGCTATTTCCTGTTCACTATTCAGAAACACGCAAGCAAGCAAAGTAATGAAAGTCAAAACAATGTACAAATCAATAAAGCTTCTCCTTCTCAGACTATCTCCTCAATAGACAGAGTGACATCTTCACCAACTCAACACACATTCAATTGCACAATAACATAGCTCGTCTTTACAAAGATAGGCCATTGTGCATATCTGAAGTGATTATCAGAACATACAAGTTAAGGTAAACTTGATGGCTGCGACCATCGAAAACAAGAGCTCATCCTGATAATTGTTGAAAACATATGGCCTCTTGTACCTTTTTTTAATAAAAGAATTCATAAACCTTTTGACACAGCTTTGAGGTGATGATAAATTTTGCTACTTTACAAAAGATAAACAAACAACTATCTTCCACATACATGCTATTAATGCTATTCACTTTCTAAATATTTCTTTGCATAAAATGATACTAATGGAGCAAATAGCTGCCTTTTTTCCGAAGTGCCTGAGGCCTAGGATCTTCTACCAAAAAGCATGTTTCTATTCCTGAGCCCCGATGTGCTCGTAAACAAATATACTACTGCATTTTGATAGTTCAATATGTAAAAAATTTCAAGTTAGGCTTAGTTGTTTCTGTGTTACCTCAAGCAACCCTCGAAAAACAATGCAGTTTTATTGCCTTTCTTTTTAAGCTTTGGATTTATAATAACCTGCAAGAATAGAAGAAAACTGAATGTATTGCCACAAAATTTGGACCTCATATTTATCAAGATGACACATAAAAAACTTCACACACACCAGGAGATCAAATGGACGTCTGTCCTGTGCTTTGGTTTCATCTTTAGGAGCATAGCTTATATACTCATTTGTGTCTTCCAGCACAATTATCTGTCACTTGCAATACAAACAAACTCAGTGAGGCAAAAAATAGGTTGGACAAACTAAATGTTTTCTTTAACAAACCTTCAAAGGAATACCAATTTGAGGAGCGGCAAGACCAACACCGGGTGCATTTCTCATAACCTTCACCATCTCATCTATAATCTTTTGGATTCGTTCTGACCCAATTTCCTCAAGAGGAACGTCCTGAGATGGTTCATGAAGAACAGGGTCACCGGCTTTCACAATGTCAGGCATGACTTGCTTTTTTTTCTCTCCTAAACCCAGAAACCAACCTGCTCGAGCAGTGGTAGAACTGTAATTTCTCTTGGATACTAAGTCAGTGCATACAGAAGGTCTTCCCTGCAGATTCCATTGTATGAATACTGGTCTCTGAGAGCCACGGAGTTGCATTAAGTGGGAGGTCAGAGGATTCGTTTTCTTACAAGATTTCAAGTATTTTGGAGTGAATGGCACAGAAAGAACGCGCTGTGCTAACCGCGGAAATCTCTCCATCACCAATCTCAGATGACACCACACCCGTAACACTAGTTAGAGCATCCCAGAGTATGCATGGGCCTGCTGCACAGTTTTGTTCAAGAAAATCAGAGGGATTCACAGTAATTTACTAATTTCATATCAATAGTATAATGGTGCATAGTGCCAGAACACAATACCAAGAAGAAAAACTCAATTGAAAAAGAAGTTGAACTTCTGGTCACAGAACAATTTATCGATCTTTAACAGCTCAAATATGACCCATGGAACTAGTATCTCCTCAGATTTTCGTGCATCCAGCTAGCAATCAAACAGATCAGGCAGTATGATGAAAACTAGTTAGTTAAACCATAATTGCTTGATGTGTATAAGTGACTTAGCTTTAGAAAGATGATGCAGCATTGTAAAATGATAAGAGGGATTTGTAGTAATTTCATATCACCAGTATAATGGTCATACTACCAGAACACAATACAAGAAGCAAAACTCAATTGAAATAAAAGCTGAAACTTCAAGTCCATTTAAAAATTTCTTATTCAAATTATAACTTTTTTCTTTGTTGGTAGAAATCCACTGATTGTCCAGTTCATTAGGGAATGATTTTTGGAGTGACTATATGGGTATCCTGGACAAACAAAATCCAATGAGGATTTGGTTCATCCTACACATACATCATGGACATCTCGCCTTTCTATGTTCTATATACATGTATGCAACTATTGAGAGAGAAGATATTCCACATAATGTCGATCATAGAACAATCAGCTGAAATATGACACCTTGAAACTACAATCCCCTCAGATTCTTGTGAATCCAGCAAGCAATCAAATAGATCAAGGAGAACGATGAAAACTAGTTATTTTGATCATAATTGCTTGATGTGTGTAAGTGCCTCAGCTTTAGAAAGATGCAACATTTTATGAAAAAGTTCCCGAATTTTCCTGGTAAACCACATATTTTCATTCAAACAATCAGAAGATGCAGAATCCAAAGTGAAATTTGGACTTGTGGCAGTTCTTATTCACTTGGATTGTATAAAAGGCAAAGATATTTGACAGAATAAAAAAATCCCAAGTTTGAGGCATGATTCAAGAAACAATATAATCCATGACTGCAGTGTCGCGATTCTCTTCAATGGCATTGGCATACAAAACACGATAAAATAATTGATACCCCTTTTCCAACAAGCACATTTATCTGTGTAGGATCCTTCTAGTAGCCCATTGATGTTTAGTAATGATCTTTGGATTCTAGATTCAAGAACAAAAAATCATATAACACCAAATAAGCACTTCTTTCTAACATTACTCTTGCACTTGTTTATCTCATTAATCTTACTTCTACTGGTTCTTTGACTTCAACTGCAAATTATGTTGCATAATGTGAAACTAGTTCCTTTTATTTCAATCTAATTTCTTCGCATTCAGCTACTTAGTCAATTAAATTGTTTTTCTATCTTTACCAAAAGCAATTAGTAATTGGTAAAGCTGCAACTGGACGCTACACTCTCCATCCTAAAGTCTCACATCACATTGGTAACTTACAATGCTTCTATCAATTCCTGCAATGCCATTAACGAATGGATCACACACCTTCTCATAGATTGAATCCAACGTCACCAACCATTTTACATAAGCCCTTATATATTTTTTTGAATACAAAGAATAATTAAATAACAGATAATGTAAAAATTAACTAGCCCAAGTCTCTAATTCTGCACTTTTTTTTTATCATGGGGCTGCATAGACTTGCTCCTCCATATTAACAATGCCTCCACTAGCAGCGGACCTAGGCCCTTTTGTGACTATTGTAAGAGGCCAGGGCACACTAGGGACAAATGCTTCAAGATACATGGATTCCCCACTCAGAGCACCAACTATGCTAGTGGACAGAACTCCAATCACAATAGATACAACAATCAGAGAATGTCAGCCAATTATCATTGCCACAATCAAAATCAGAGGTCTGCTAAGAGAAAAGGGATAGCAGCTAATGTCTATGGAGACACAGGAGTTACTGATGAACCTCCATCTCCAACAACACCAGGTGCTAATTAGTCACATTCTACAAAAAGATTGTGCAAAAATTAAACACAACATAACAAAGAAATTTTACAAAAAATTAAATTGGGAAACATAGCAACTAAAACACAGAGAAGATACCTAAAGGATAGCAACAGTCACTCCTTGAAGAAGGGATAAAGCAAAGAGAAAATGGCAAATGAAAGCAGATGAATAGATGGATGGAGAAGATGATGTTGGGCTGGGCTTAAGCAACATGGTAGACAATTAAGCCCACTAGTATTATTTAGAACAACTTTAAATAGGGAATCATTTTCAAGTATAAAATGAGATAAAGTGTCAAAAACACGTTAAACTATCTGGGTTTTTTTTTGTTTCATATCTAAACAGTTGAAAGTGTAAGCTTCATATCTAAACTATCACTTATTAGTTTGAGAAACAATCTCAATGATTATTATTTGCAAAAACCTTGCCACATGGCATTCCATATAGATACAATATTCCACCTTGACGAAAATTAAATAAGCTATTAATAATATTTAAAAACTAAAGATTAAAGTATTACTATCAAAAAAATAATTATTTTTCATTATTTTTTTTAAAAAATTAAAATATTTCTCTCACCTCACTCCATAACCCCCCCCCCCCCCCCACTCCTTCCTAAAACTTATTTTGATATTATTTTTTAAAAAAAATAAAATAAAATTCTGTCCCATCCTGTCTAACCCCTGCTCCTAATTTATTATTATTTATTTTTTTTACAATTTTTCATTTTGTGTTAGATATGTACATATATTCTTAGGAAAACATTTTTTTATACTTGCGTGCCGAATATAAAAAAATAAAAATTTTATTTTAAAAAAAGTCTTGCGGCAAGTAAAAAAATATTTTTTAAAAAAAATATATACATATATCTAATACAAAACAAGAAAAAAAGTTGATAGCAGACGATTATGTGGGGTGGGGTAAAAACAAGAAAAAAAGTTAAAATAATATCTAAATTATTATTTGAAGGGATTGGGGAGAGGGGGGATGGAGTAAGAATTTTTTAAGAACTTATATAAAAAAAAAATTAAAAAAACTAAAAATCTGGGTTGGGGGGGGGGGAGGGGTACGGTGAGAGGAAGGGGTGGAGTGAGGTAAAAAATATTTTACATTTATTTTTAAATTTCTTTTGGATAATAATACTTAATACTTTAATCTTAATTTAACTGATACTAATAATTTATTTAATTTTTGTCAAGATGAAATATTTTGTCCATGTGGAGTGTGATTTGACAATTATTTAAATAAAAGAGAGAGTGTGTTACACACACCATGATGAGAGTGCAATAAATGAGAGGAGTGTGTTTCTCAAACTAATAAGTAATAGTTTAGGTATGAAACTGACACTCTCAATAATTTAGATATGAAACTAAGAAAAAAGATAGTTTCAGTGTGTTTTTTACTCTTATTTCAAATCAATACTAATCATATTAAAGATAATGTAGTCTTGAAATTTATTGATCTAAAACTGAGAATTGTTGGATATGATTCACTACTTTAGAGATGAAAATTGAGAACCAAACATGTATGTATAATAAACTAAGATTAAGTGATCATAATCAATGTTTGATAACAAAACTATGTGGCAACTTTGGTTAAGTATGAATAAGAGAGATAACAACCAAGTTTGTAATATTTGAAAAAAAACACACATTTTTTTTATCTTTAATGATAACTTATGTACCATATGAACTTCTATGAACCCAAAATAATAAACTCAAAATATGATTCATGTGTTGAGAAATGAAAATGTTGGATTCCTTCTACCTACAGTGGATTTCATTTACTTCTTTTTCTTCTTTCAGAAAAGGTGAAATTTAGATAAAAGAGCATTCAACACACCTTGTTTATCAACAAGAAAGTAGATTATTGAACAAAGTATTAATTAAGAACAAGAAGAATGAACAAAATCTGAAAAATAAAGTAAATAACTTGCAAGGTTAACACACATGAACTAATAATCTGAATAGCAAAGTGAATAACTTACAAAAATAAGTTAAATTATACTTATTAGAAAATAAATTGTCATTGAAAAATAAATTCCTACAATTTCAATTTTTTATTTTTTGTAGATTTCAAAAATTGAAAAAAAAAAGGAAAAATTACTATAATATACAACTTTAAGTTTTTAATTAACCGTATATACATATACTTATATTTAATTACAAATATAGTTTCAAAATTACCAACTTAACAATTTAATTAATTTTCCAATTTAAGTTAATTATTCAGTTTCCGAATTTTCTCTCTCCCTCCTTATAGAAATTCGTGCCTACATTTATGGATACTTTTTTAATTCCACACGTTACTGCGTTTAATAAATATTTGCTTTTTTATTTATGCAATTTGCCCAAAGTAATTTTTTTTTGTATTTCCATCATTATTTCTTATTTTTACAAGTTGCTTATTTTTAATATAATATTTATTTTTATTTTATTCCTTATATGACACAATCTAAGTAAGGTAAAAAGTAAAAACTTTTATTCTTTTCAATATTTCTCCTTCCCTACATAGTCAGGCTTTCTAGAACTCTTCCTTCTCTCATCTTCCTTCGTTTCTCTGTTTCTCCATTGTTGAGTTTTATAATTCTTGCACCGTTGTTAACTCCTTGTTGTTCTTCATCTTCGACTTCTTAATTTATTATATTGTTTTAGATGGATAGGACCTCGCGAAAAAGCCCAAGGCTAAACAAACCAGTTATTGTAATTGATAGCACCCCCCCCCGTCATCATATGTTCTAGACCTTCGTTTGAGTTGAACGCATTTATTCAAACTCCGGTCAAAAAAGACGGAAGAGATGATAGTAAAATAGGTAAAAAAAAAAATGAATTTATTTTTCATCAATTCCTCATCAATCAACAAGATTCAACTCATAGCTTTATCAACACATGTTACACATAAGGGATATCTTGAAGAAATCATATTTGAATCTCTTTTGATCTAACTAAACTTGGACACTCATATCGTTATGAATCTTCATTGGTGGAGATGGACCACTCATGGCGTAGTTGAGTTCTAAATGAAATATGATCGTGTCCACATCCAATTGGGGAGATATAGTATTAATGAAGCCTTCGTATTTGGTGTTTGCATCATACATCATTCCTTCGATATCGTAATCCACGTAATTACCTATATAAAATTACAAATTATCAATCAACTTAATAAATTAGCAGAATGCATTTCGTACATAAATTAAATTACACAGTTTGGTAATTAGTATGGTAATTAATAATATACAAACGGGTGTTGTTTTTAAGTAGTTGTTAGACCAACATTTTCACCAAAAATAAAACTACATAACACGGTTTGGTAGTTAGTATGGTAATTAATGGTATACAAAGGGGTGTTGTTTTTAAGTAGTTGTCAGACCAACATTTTCACCAAAAACAAAACTACATAACACTTTTGCAATGCCTTACACCAATAAGTAGTTGTCATACCAACAATTTTAAACATGTTATATAAACCAAATCAAGCAAATTAATACACTAATAAATGTACCATTATATTTACAGATAGGCATGCTGGAAACGACTTACAAGAACTGATTTAGTTGTCTGAAAAATACATTTTCACCAAATCACGCACCACAATTGGTAACTATCACTTACAAAATCACTTACTTTTTATATATCACGCCATAATTTACACTATCAACTACACCAAAGTATGCAACTCAATATTTCTTTAAACATGTTATATACGAATTCAGACAAATTAATACACCAATTTGATGTACGATAATATTTACAACAAAACTTATCAAATCACACAGCAAAAAACTTATCACATCAAACACCAAAAAACTTACAAAATCAGACACCAAAAAAACTTACCAAATCAGACACCACAATTTCACTTACCATTTCACTCACCAAATCACACACCAAAACATTATTCACAATATCAATTACACCAAATAATTTACACCAAATTAGTAATACCATATGTAATTGAGAATTAAGGTATAAAATTCGTTCTTACACTAGTCAGACAAACAAATTCACCAACACATGTATCAGAATATTAGTTAAGTTGGTCTTTGTATAAGGTCTTAAAAAATATCAATAACAAAATATCACACACCAAAATAAGACATATACCATACCAATTACATATGATCACATACCAAAAGAATTTAGATACACCAATACACGTATCCGAATTTTAACTTGAAGTTGGTCTTTGTATAAGGTCTAAATATTAACAATAACACCATATTGATAAGAAATCAATTGGTGTGGTAATCAATTAAACATACCAATTTAACAAGATCACAAATAATAAGAAAATTTCGAATTAGGTATTTTTATACGCACAATAACTTACGTTGGTGCGGTAATCAGTTAAACATAAAGTTATACCAAAAAATATTCAATGAATCGGTTGTTTAATAACCACCAAAGTTAATTGCTATACCACCAAAAAATATCACTCGTAGAAAAACATATTACTTAAACATAATAATATAACAAAAAAAACTAAATTTATACCAAAAAACGTACGTGATGAGTCCCATGCTATTAAACCTAAAAGATTACCAGATGCACCATGCTAATAATCAAATCATATAAATTTTATGATACACCACAATGACGTACAATATAAACAAACGAATAATTATCGAAAACATTAAACACCGACGGTGTGAAAAAACAAATATTAGCAACGTAAAAAAATACCAAATCAATCATTTTTTATTCACATACTTGATGAATCCCATCGCCTGTTGTGTTGTATTAAAATTGAAAAATTGTTGGTATCCATTTTGAATTGTCGATCAAAGTAGTCAGAGAGTTTTATTTTTGTTAGAAATCTCTCTTCCTGGGAGAGAATATTTAACAAATCTGAGTAAATCAGGGAAGGTAAAATAATTGGAGAAAATTAAGGGATATGTGATTTGGTGGGTGACTCATTCTATGTTTTTTTTTTTTTTTTATAAAAAATAAATATATATTAATTCTAGTTTTGTAAAAAAACTATTGCTATATAAGTGAAAAAAAAGTATTGTTATATAGTAGTAATTAAGGTACTTAAATTGTATACTTAAGTATTTTACCCAAAAAAAAACTATACTATTTAAGTTCTTTCTTAAAACAAAATAAAAAAATGGTTCTCAATTTTCCAATTCCACATTGCTTTTTGGCTGAGCCCTTTTTCTTGTGCTTGACCTCATTATTTTGATTAAATCATATACTTCAATTATTTATTTAGTATGATAAATTACTAATTTTAAATAATTATATATTAATTAATTTTTAACTAATAAAATTGGATTTTTGGCATTTTTTTGTGAATCTCCTTCATATGTTCATTGCACTCGGTAAAAATTCTAGATCCGCCACTGATGAACCTCCAACAAATAAAAGAGAATAGAGAGATTGAAAAAACAAACAAATTGAAAACTAACCTAAAAAAACATATAATGATTGAGTGATTGAGAACTTAGAGAGAAAAGTTTACGGAAAAAGGATAATAAAAACATATAATGAATTGAGAGCTTACTAAAAATTATCAAACAACTTGATTTATGAGAGAATATTGAGAGCTTATTGGGAATTTGTCCGTTAATCAAATTGCAATCTCTTTCATTGTGCGATTGATTTGACAAAATTAAGAGTTTAATAGAGAGATTTTAAAGAATGAGAAGCGACTGATTAAGGAAAAGAGAGAATGAAATCAGGAGGGAAAATAATTAAAAACGGCCTGATTAATTTGAGTAAAATGATTTTTTAAAATGTAATCAAGGAAAATAAAGAATGAAATAATGGAAAAAAAGATTAAATTAAGAAAAAGAGAGAATGATGTAACAAAAAAAATAGATACTAAATTTAAGGAAATACTAAATTTGTTGGCAAAATTCAAATATGATAAATGTGTATATGTATAATATACATTCTTGGTTGATACATTTCATATTAAAAAATAATAATAAAAAAGCATATGTTTTGGTCTAGAGGTCATTTGCATACTTGCCCCATTTTCTCATATATATGTCCCATTTGTTATAAGTTATAACAATTTATTATCTCTATTTAAAAAAAAACAAAATTCATTCTTATTTAATTGGTCATACACGATATTTTCAACTTGTCACACGTTTCCCCAGCCCCAACCCCCAATGTGACTACTGACTTCAAATAAAAAAGGGATAAAATATATTTTCTTTAAGTGACATAAATATTCAAGCTCCTTTAATATCAAATAACATATAAATTCGTGTTTAAATGATAAAACTTGGAGAATTAATCGACACTTTTATTTATTTATTGTATATTATATGATTTAAACATGTTAGTTTTTGGAATAAATTTTTTAAGAATATTATAGTCTTTGAAACATTTTACAAGATCAGGTTGCTATGAAATGTTATCTTTTCTACTTTATTATTTAGACTTTATAAACAATTCCAAAAAAAAATTCACCCTTTCCCACTAAATTATAGATCATATCCTGCCCTATATTAAAAAAATGTCATTGAATTGATGGTGCACATCGATTTTTTTTAAAAAAATTGATAAGTATATAAAACCTAAGCTCAAATCTCCCCCACTCCTTTAGTCTAATGATGATGTCTACTCTAATTTCTTCCATATAATTTCTCACAATATTTTCCATTTGAAAATTTGAATTTTTTAAAATTATTTAGATTAATATAATCAAGTAATTTTAATAAATCTTAATTTATATTAATTAAATAAATGTTATACAATTTTTTTTATTTGTCTCTTATGCCAAAAGTAAAATTTTCGTTTTACTTTTTTTTCTTCCGATTTATTCTTTTTTTTTCAAAGACATCCTTTTATTCCAAATGAACAAAAATAGTCCACAAAGCCCAATCCGAATAAACCCATATCCACCCAGATTAGGAAACGAAACAAATAAAAATAAAATAAAATGATAAAGAACACCAAAAGGGAAAAGTTGCGCCCAAATGTTGAACCATCCCTCGGCTCCATTAGATCTTCATGAGCAAGCCAATCTATGTGCAAAACTGGAGTTTCTACCATGAAACGATTGTTCAATGACCAAGATCCCTCATGTGTTGGGTCGATTTCACTTTATACATCAAAAGCTCTCGGTGGTGTCGTGTAATCGCTTCCATCAAAGACTTCTTCGACATGATGCTGGTAATAAATTATCTCTCAATCTTCCATAGATATAACCTTAGTAACAACTAGGATGACGACTATAAAGAATGTTGATGACCAATTCACTATTTGCTCTATTCAATAGATTGAGCCAGAAAAGCTAACACCACTGTTAGAAAGGAGGTTCGTATCAGATTAATCATCAAGACATTCAAGGTACAAACTATCAAATTTTCCTCTCGATAGATTTAAATTTTGAACCTAAACCTGAAACATAAGATAGTTGTTCATTGATATTTATGATTAGATGTATTAATGTTGTTAATGTAGCTAGTTGTTGCAGTATCTTTAATGCCATTTTGACATTTTTGTATTCTGATGTTTGAAATCTGACTTTCTCAAAGAGTAGAGTATTCTTTCCTTTTACTGGCAACTCTTATAGATTATGAAAGATTAATGTACCAACAAAATATACAACTAAGTTAGTTAAATAGTATGCTCACATATTGCCCTTTCTATAAACATGCTCCACATAGATACATCCCTTCCCATTAAACTTTTTATGTACTAGGTCTCCAAGGAAATATTCCAAGTAACTCCCAAACTCCATGCAGTACCTTCTTCATAATTAATGAATCAATTTCTACCATCACTTGAGTCTTCCCATTATTGAAGCAAAAATCTGTACCTGCTTTAATTACTCGTGCTCAAGCTATTAAACTTGTGTCTTCAGTAAATTTCCTAGCTTCAACATACCTCAAATTGCCTTCCCAATTTCTTATACAGAAACCAATTGCACTAAGCCCTGAGTTCTTGTAATGACCTATCTCATCGTTATTCAAAATTCAACTCGTGCGGGATCTCAATTTTTTTGAAATACATTTCCAATTTAAAATTGAGGTAACATGATGATTTTTAGAATTTGAATTTGATCTAGGCTAACGTCAGCTCGCCCTACCAGGAAGACTCACGCTATGACACCGCTGCTATAGCGCCAACATGGATTCTATATCGGGGTTGACAGAATCAGACCCTAAAAAACATGATTTCTTTTATCTTCCTCCCACTTTTCGTCGGTAAACTAGACGAAGGTTACTCCAAAAACCCTCCTAAGACACTCTAAGCTTGGGAAAAATGGATGGGAGGGATTTCAGCATAATAAGGGTCAAAACTCATGAAATTTTGGCTTACATTCGTTAGAATTCACCCCCACGGTGCCAAAAGTTCATGTTCAGAGTTCTTCAACAGTTGCTAGGCGTTCAAGTAGGCTAGGTTTTCAACAGAGTGGTTAGACCTATCTTATTTGCATAATACCTTGTAAATTGTTGGGAAATTACACGTATAGGCCTTCATACACAGAGTTTGAATGGTTGAATAGATAGCTAGTTGTTATTTAGGGTGATAATAGGCTTGATTAGTTAATACTGATCTTATGATGATTGTTGGGTGTTATCTTGGGAAAGGTGATTGTGGGTGATCAGATTATGAGCAAGGAACATTCGAGAAAGAACCACTTTAGAATACGTGATGGTTGTTTGCTTCCTATTTATGTTATATGTGATTGATAACTACCATTAGGATTTCATGGATAGTGTATTGCTATTCATTGTGAATGTGATTGTGATATGTGATTGTTGGTTGGCTCAGTACCACACCAAGTACATGATATTCCTATAGTTAGCTCGGGTACCACGTATAGTACATACTAATGGTTGGCTCAGGTACCACTCCGGTACATGATATATATTTATATATATATATATATATATATATATATATATATGTTTGACTCAAGTACCATGTCGGTAATTGGGTACCATGCTTGTTACATTGATTGTTTGTTTGTGTTCCATGAGAGAACCAAGTTTACTTCTTTGTGACTCGACTGTTACATGTTGGTCCATCAATGGTTGGGATTTGTTTTTAAATGCTGGGATGGTTCTCGTGTAGATCGACACTACATGTTAAATAGTGTACATGATGTCTTAGGGATATTTGGTGGTCTGGGTTACTTGAAAGGTGTGATGAATTAGGTATGGGTTATTGTTATGTTTTTGAACATGTCTCGGGTGGTTATTAAGTTGGGATGTTGACCGAAAGTTTTTCTTATGCACTACCTTGCACTATTTTGTCGGTCTAGGTGGTTTGAGAGATATTTGATAAAGGAGTATTTATGTCAAGTAGGTTTAGTAAGAGTGTTGCATGTGGTTTACTAAATTAGATTAGGCCAAGGTGTTGACCTGAGAGCTTGAGGGAGAGTAGTAAGTCGGTTAACAGAGTTAATAGTGGACTTGGATTCAGGAATGGAAATAGTAAAACAATTTTGGTGTTGGTAGAATGACTGGTTTGGAAAGTCTCTATGTTATAAAAGGGTTAGGATATGTTATGATATGGATGGGGAATAGTATAAATGGTGGAGATAGAAGCGGAAAGAGGTGAGGTGACTTTAGATAGAGCGTATGAGTCCATGGGTTGTATTACATGGTAGAAATGGTGGTTATTAAAGGATATATGTGTTAATTATCTCTCTAACTTTCATTTTCTTTGATTGTTTACATGATATTATGTGATGTATTTGTGTCGATCGATGATGCCTACCAGTATGTGTGGTTGTAGTGATACTACTTTTGCTATGCCATTTGACATAGTGTGGTTGCATGATCAATGATGTTTCTTAGGTGAAGACAAAGATGATCTCCGGTAGCTTCTACCCTTCTTTCTTCGTGGTAGGAGCTATGTCTATCTAATTTTAACCATGCATTCTCTTAGAAACTCTTGTACCTGTATAGACTTGTTCCTTGAAAGGGATTAATATGTTTCTCAAAAGTACTTGTTTTAAATATTTGGAGTATTTATGTATTGAATAGGGTTTTTAGCTTATATTTTGTTCAATCCCGCATTTCATGTTCCAATTTGGGGGTAAGCATTCTCCTATCTAGGCGTTAGAGTAAGTGGTTGCACAACTCGATGGTTTGGGTCGTGACAATTTAGAATTTGAGCCCAGGTTACCGGTCTTCCTGTACAAGAGCAAATGTAGAATAAAGTACTAAGGATTGGTGTGTTGACGTCCACATTAAATGTTCAGGAGGGCTATAAAGCATTCTAGGAAGTTGTCTCACTTCTTCACTCCTTTTGTGTGATCTGTAGCTTGTTGTATGGGTTGAGTCCGATTGGTATCTCTGAATCCCAATTGATATCTCAACAAAGTAAACTAGATGCCTTTATCATGGTTGAAGGGACACAAGAAAAGAAAGATTGGAACTGGAAAGGTTCCAATTGGTATTTTGCTTTAAGGGTCATATAAGTGCATGAATGGCCAGTTAGTGGTCATTCATGATGTGAGTAGAATGTAATGGACCTGATTTGATTTAGTGATACAGTTTGATGATTGTTATTATATGTGTCTGGTATTGCCTGAACAAATGCAAATGTGTGAAGTATACTTTCTTGTATGACCGTGAAATTGTAGTCCAAACCATATTGAGGATAGGATATTAACTTAAAAATAATTTGCTCAATGATTAGTTGAGTTGTGATTCTTTGAACAAGATTCTGATGAGTTACTTATGTGGTTGATGTTTATATGATGCAAAGTTCGTATTGTATATGGATGGGAAAGATATTAGGGTTATTTTGAGACTGTGTTGCAATTCCAGGACTAGTATTGATAATGGGTATTGGCAATGAGGGAACCTTGTAGAAAATTTCAAATTTCTGGGGTGACCTCATCAGGGCCACCTTAGAGGGATTGACCCGCTATAGTTCTCTTGTAATGGCGGGAATATTCTAGTTATAGTAGCAGTCGCAAGAGCTGGGAGGGCGGTATAGAATGCCTGCCTTTTTCCCCTTTTATTCCTTTTATTCCTATGATATTTAAAATCTCTGAAGTATGTGTAAATCAATACAAAAATATTAGAAATAGATTAAAACAACCATATCATTTATATATGGTGATTAAAATTAGAACCAAGCATCCCTGTGCTATCAAAAAACAAGAAAGGAAAGATGTTCAGTACATGCCCAAAAGGGGGAAACAACCCAAAAAAAGTCTAAATATAACAAGTAGGGGGTCCTAACTGGATGTCCCGACGCCATTTGGGTTGGGATCCTCGAAAAGGGAACTCGTTAAAGTCCTTCTGTGTAAGCTGGGGGAGCTCTTGCTCATGGGCGACACAACAAAACATGAAATGGTCTTCCACATCCTAGCAAGTAACCGGTCCTGGGTGTGGTTCTTCATCTCCGCATCTAGCTTCCCGAGTAGAAGGAGGTGGGGTTGTAGCTTCGGCAGTAGAGGCTCCCATGGACCTTTGGATGGTGGCAAAATCATCCTTCAAGAAACTACTAGAGAGTGGGTGTTGGGTCTGGGAATGAAGGGCATCATTCTCAGTATCACTATCATCCAGTTCGCCTAAACCTGCAGAGGTCTGGTTGCTCTATGCCTCGCCTATCTTCGTTTTCTTCCTATCTCTGGAGGACCATTTCCTCACCAGTAGGGGGTTGAGCGGGTCATCATTCTCCACCTCCAAATATATATTATTCTCAAGTACTTATGCCCATCTGCAAAGGGAAGAAACTAGACCAGAAAGGAATATGGCTTTTTTGTTACCTATATAGAAATCCTTCCATTCAACCACTACGCCATATTGAGTTGGATCCCCTTAATAGAATAGACCACCAATAGAACCTATGAATAAGTGATACAAGTAAAATTGCATGATGAATGAATCCTCTCGCCTAACATAGCCACCTCTAGGCGTTAGGCAAGAAATATTGGCCGGTGATGCCCTCTGTGGTAGAAAATAGACCTCACCCTTAAAATCCTCAACAACTAATGAGTTCTGAAGCCATTTCATGTCCATACCCTTTATCTTGGCCTCATAAGCATCGTTCGAAACCTCCAACACTCTCATACCACATTAATAGTCAGGCATCCAAGGAGACCTCCACCCCTTGGATGCGATTGGTTGGTTGGGAAATCTTAAGGAACAGTCGGGAGTATGACATAAAACTTATGTACCCATCCATAATGAGAAGATGGGGCTCTACTAATGGGCCCCAGTTAAACTCATGTATCCAATTGTAGACGGTACTATCTTTCTCTGCTACTCTCTTCATGTTCAATGCCCGATCAAGACAAAAGTCTATCCTCCGAATGTCTTGGAACATCTGCTAACTAACATTATCAAGAAATATTTTGTAAGGTAGTTTTATCCCCGATTCACAACCATTAGATTGTTGAACCTGCAAATTACGTGAATTGGTGGATTAGAACTTATAAAAGTGCATATAAAGATCGATTCAAAGAAAAATGCATCCCTTGGTAGGGAGGCTATTGTCTGCAGCCTTCCGCGATAGCGTCCTAGTGGTTTGGGTTGTGACAGTTCCCTTTTGATAGTCCATCACAATTGCATTTGAAGGTGCCTTTTTATTTTTCACCAAACTACCATCTTGTGGATGATAAAATACTCCTTCTAGAAATTGCACTATCAGGGGCCATTGCTTAGGTAGGTACTTTAACCATGGATACCTTATTCTAGCTAATAAATACACACTCATGTTTATTTCAAAAATAAGATTGGTAATAGTCTACTCTCTTCGTGACTTATAACATTTCTTCTTCTCCAAACATGCCACAAAATGAAAGCAAGAATAGCATTGTGCAGTGGTTTTAGCTTAGTTGGGCAATCCACTTCTCCACTATTTTTTAATTGTCACTTGAAGTTGTAGCAATGGACCTAATTCCCAATAGCAACATTAAATGTTTTACACACCCTCATAGTGGTAGGACAACTTAAAAACAAGTGCTGGAATATTTCATGTGCATTTTCATTGCAACAACAACACCTCACATCATCTACTACTCCCATTTTGATCAACTCTTCTCCAATAGGTAGTCTCTTTTTTTACCATCTCCATAATGAAAAAGAGTCCTTAAATAGAACCCCTTCGACCCAAGTTTTATTAAATATTTCCTTCTTCTCCTTTGTTCTTCTCATAATCTCCCAAGCACTCTTTACAAAAAAAACTTACCTGACCCATTGAGCATCCACTAAGGCTTATCCCAAGTATTAGTCAGGTCTAGACACTGTATTTCATTATGAGTATGAGTACTAATACTTTGTGGTAGAAACTGCCGCATCTTCTCAATATCCCATCCACCTTAATTCGTCAAGCTGTTAACTTCATCTATGAACTAGTTTATCTAGAAATTTGAAGGAATCACAATATAGCCCCTAACCTTGTTCAGGTATCACACCAAGCATTAGAATGACCATTTCTTAATTACCACCAGATTTCTTGATCAATAGAATCCTTAGCTTCCAACATTTATTTCCATAATTGTGAACCCTCTTTCCACTGTACCTCCTGAGAAAAGAACTTTTTGTTTACAATATTTATTCCATATGAAGTTAGTTCAGAGGGACTTCTTAGTTCTGAAAATTCACCATAACTTAGACAACAAAGTTTTTGAAATATCAAATAGGATATATACCTAAACCTCCCTCATCCTAGGGAAAAAAAAAATTGGACCATGAAACCTATACCTTCATCACTATTGATCCATAGGAATCTAGCAAAAAGCTTATGAATATTGTGTATCTACTTCACTCTTTACAGGTTCTATTTTATTAATAGTAAGTAATTTGTTTTTCTAAAACCATATGTTACTTTAGATCTTATACTTATCCTACATAAACATACAAAATTTTAACCAAACTCAAAAGACTCTCTTAAGAAAGGACAAAATCTTAACACATGAATTGCTTAGTTTTCGACTCTAGTTTATTTTATGAAAATTTGAACTTTATTTTGCTGAGATTTGACGCTTTCAACATCACCAGTGGAGCGTTTAAAATCATCTTCCTTTTGCCTCTCCTCTTCCTTCCCTTGTGTCTCTATTCCTCTCTCCGCTTCACCTCTTCATCTCCATGCTTAACCTCTTCCTCTCTTGCATCATTTTCTATCAAATACAACTCATTAATCTCTGCTAAATTCTTATGCAATGATGCGAAATCATCATGATTAACCGAAGATGAAGAAGAGTCACACATCCAGAAGTTTGACGATTGACACTAATTTACTCCAATCCAAGGCCACAACCTCTCCCCTTATTCACACCACCCAACAGCCTTAAGCCTTTCCATGCTCTCTTACTAAGATGGTTGGATAGGCCTACCATGATCAGACATCAACGTCTCTAAATGAACACTACACAATATTGTTAGTAATTATTCTACATAATTTATATTAAATAGAATAAAGAAGGTAACTTTAAATCTTACATAGGTTCTCTCAGCCCGCGGCTTGATGCATTTCTTCATTCCATCCTTCAGCATCTTCATGTGGGATTCCTTGAATACCCCATCTTGAGAAAATATCTTTTCCTGCAAATTAAATAATAGTCTCTCTATTAGCTAATTGTTGCATGATAGATCTATAATAAAAAATTTAAAATATATACCAAACATGTTACAAATCTTTTTCTATGAGTTCCCATACTGATTGAACCCTGTGTGTGCATGAACTCATCCATTTTAGATGCTCGGGATTCCTTTTCCAGTATGCACTTTTTTGCAACTCCAGAGAGGCACAATACTCATTTAGTTTAGGCCATATATCCTCACTAATCCAAGATAGTCTATTACCATGTTCCCGAGCATACAAAAGCAAATCACTCAACCTTTTAGCACATTTCTAAAAAAAATTCTTGTCCCTTTTCCTCATGCTCGACAAACCATGCACACTTCATCTGCATGTAATTAATTTGTTAAATTGACTAAATTAATTATATGTATATTAAGTGTATATGGTCAGTCGAGCATGAGGCAAATGATTGAGAATATTTGTTTAGAAAAAGTGCTAAATGGTTGAGTGATTTTCTCTGGTGTGCTCGAGAACATAGTAATAATCCATCTTGGATTAGTGAGGATATATGGCCTAAACTAAATGAGTGTTGTGCCTCTCCGGAGTTGCAGAAAAGTGCATATTGGAAAAAGAGCCCGAGCATCTAAAATGGATGAGTTCATGCACACATAGGGTTCAATCAGTATGAGATTTCATCGAATTGAATATTGGCAATATGTTTAATAAAAATATTTTTTAAATTTTTAAGTATTTATCTATCATGCAACAATTTTATAATAGAGGAACTATTTTTTAATTTGCATGAAAAGACCAGTTTCTCAAGATAAGGTATTCAAGGAATCCCACATGAAGATGCTGAAGGATGGAACAAGGACTTGGATCAAGTAGTAGGTAGAGAACCTATGTAAGATTTAAAGTTACCCTATTAATTCTATTTAATAAAGGTTGTTTAGAATAATTATCAACAATATCGTGAGGGGTTCATTTATAATTTTTCGATGTCAAATCATGATAGGCATATCCAACCATCTTAGGTTGAGAGCATGGAAAGGCTTAAGGCAGCTGGTGATGTGCATAAAGGGAGAGTCTACGACCTTGGATTGGAGTGTAGTGTCGGTCATCAAACTTTTGGATTCTGGGGTGCCTCTTCTTCATCTCCGATTAATAATGGTGAGTTTGCGTTATTGCATAAGAAGTTAGCAGAGATCAATGAGTTGTATTTGAATGAAAAGGATTAAAGGGAGGAAGAGGTTAAGTGTATAGAGGAAGAAAAGAAGCAGAAGGAGGAATAAGAGATTTAAAGGAAGGAAGAGGGAAGGCAAAAGGACTATGAGTTTAAACGTGCCACTTGTGATGTTAAAGCCTCAAAATTTAGTAAAAAAAACAAATGCTTACAAAATAAAATAGAGTTTAAAGCAATCCAATTCATGTGTTAAGATTCTCCAATTATGCACACCACCATCTGCCTTAAGCCTTTCAGTGCTCTCCTCATGAGATGGTTGGATAGGCCTACCATGAACATACATCAACTGACTCTATGAACCCCTCACAATATTGTTGATAATTATACTAAACAATCTATATTAAATAGAATGTAGAAGGTAAATTCAAATCTTACATATGTTTTCTTAGCCTGAGGCTTGATCCATGTCTTTGTTCCTTCCTTAGAAGGATATGAATGATGCACAATAACTAGACATGCTGAACCTAAAATGCTATACTGAATAACATGGACTAATGCAATGACCAAGAAAGAACAACATGGAACTGAAAAGTACTGAATTAAAATAACTGAATAAAAGCCGATCTAAGCGAATGTCTATAAAAGACTAAGGAGTCTGGTTTGACAGGTGTCCCTTAAAATCCTACGGTGGCATGCATATCTAGAACTTAGGAGTTTCTACTAAAGGTCTCAGTGCTCAATTGACGGATGCACCTTTATCCCTAGGTTCGCTTGCTGCTAAGTAAAACTCCCAACAGAAATATGTTGATTAATTGATGAAGCAATTTGACTACAATATACTAAATTAAACTTGAAAACTGATAACAACTAAGTAGCTAATGAATTCTGATAAAAATTGATAATATCTGAGAGACACTTTATCTAAAAGTATCTTAAATTTTGAAAACTAATAATCTGAGATATTATGTTCTAGAAATTACTATAAACAATACTGATTTAATTAGATGGAAACACATAATTTAAACTATTCGCGAGTAAGATAAAGAGAATAATAAAGAATCAAGCTTTTCGTAAAACCCTAGCTACTATAAAAACATGGACTGTAAAGATAGGTTTTCTTTGGGACTCAGTGGGTGAAAAAATGTCCATTGATGAAATCCCACATACCTGGAAAGAAAACGCTAGCTTGAATCTTGAGCTGGAGCTTGAAGATGAAGAACAATAATTCTTGTTTGAAAACGCTAGCTTGAATCTTGAGCCAAACTTGAAGATGAAAACAATAATTCTTGTTTGAGAGGAAGCTTGAGCGTATTGATTTTGACTTTTGAGTGTTAGTCATGAATGATGAGGTTTTAGTAAACTAAATTCCTATTAAATAAACTTAGGATACACTTAAATGACAGAATGTAGGGATTAAAAGAGTGAGAAAAGACCAAAGTAGATATCTCTCGTGGAAATTAGACCTAAGTTTAGAGCTTCTGAACATTCATTTACGACCCTATATACGGTCCATAGTTGTTATAAATAGGTTCGTAAACCTCAGGAAAATTCTATGTTTTAGGACTTGGTTCACGAGCTCAATCTACGATCCATAAAAGGATTTACGAACTGCAGACCAAACTCATAAAAATCAGGCTCAAATTATTGGTTTATGAATTTAATCTACGGATCCCATCTATGGTCTGTGGTTCCTTCAGGCCTTGTAGATGGTGTTCATAAAACCCAACTTTGTCTGCAAACTTGGATTTCTAAATTTTTCAAGAGTTGATCTGAACTTGAAGCATCTAGTGTGTTACAAAATCTCCTCCTTGGGACCATTCATTTTTGAATGGAGTTTGAATAAGCTGAAAAAGTAGGAAAATATCTTTAATGGTAAGACTGGAAACTAAAAAACTGAAAATTGATGTAGTGACTGACTTCGGATTGAAACATGACGACTGATCTGATTTCAAGAATATGTGTGCATACTACAAAGACATGAGAATAACTGAAAGACATGAATATAAAATGAGTACTTACACATGTGACTATCAAGAATCTCAACTAGGACTTCTTCGTCGTAAGAGAGACTATCTTTCACACCAACACTCTCTAAAGGTACAACTGTAGTAGGATCACCAAATCATTTTTTCAACAAGGACACGTGAAACACTGGATGCATTGATGCCAACTCTGAAAGTAAATCTAGCTCATAGGCCACATTACCAAATAGCCTCACAATTTGTTAAGGAAGTACATAACGTAGACTATGCTTTCCTTTCTTATCAAACCCCGTCACCTCTTTCATGGGTAAAATTTTCAAATATACCCAATCATTAATAACAAACTCAAGTTCTCTTTTCTTTACATTTAAATACAATTTTAATATACTCTGAGTCGTTTCAACCTTTCTCTAATAAGTTGAACTTTCTATGTAGCCTCATTAACTAATTCAGGCCCTATCAAGGTCATTTCACAAATCTGAAACACCCCTATAAGATATCTACACCTTCTACCATAAATAGGTTCAAAAAGAGCTATCTGAATGATAATTGTTGTACTAAGAGAACTCAATTAGAGGTAAGTGATCATCTTAATTACCTTGAAAGTCAATCACACAAGCTCTCAGCATATCCTACAAGGTTTTAATAGTTCGTTCAGCCTTACCATCCGTCTACAAATGAAAAACTCTGCTAAGCCAAGGCCTCTTCGAAACGACTTCCAAAAATGTGAGGTAAACTGAGTACACCTATCTGAGATGATGGATAAGGGAACTCCATGAAACTTTACTAACTCTCGAATGTAAAGTCTAACATAATCCTCAACAACTGATAGGAAATTGTAACACCTCAGACTTCAAAAGAACTAAAGAGAAATTTGTGCAAGTCACCCATCTGTTTTTTGTTTTGGGTCATTTTCAATCAACTATATCTTTTAGAACATAAAGATTTAGATGGTGCATGGCCTATCAAATCGAAGGTCTTTGAGTCCTCTTTCCAACACTGCCAAGTTTGCTAAATTTTGAGCTCCGAGTAAAATGTGATGGTTGTTTGAGTGAAGCCTCTTCATTTAAGGCATTTCATCTATTTTAGAAAAGGGTATTTTGGTTTTTTTCCTTTTTTCCTTTTTTCAATAGGCCTAAAACATTTTTCCCCAAATAAGGGTCTAATCTGATTTATACCACTTTTTTTCACGTTCCTAAACACTTGGGGATTTAGAGCGAGGTTTCAGGAGGAGAAAAGGGCTAAGTACAAGCGTTCTTCAAGATTTGTGGTGTTCGCTAAGAACATCGTTCTTTTCAGGTATGTAAGGCTTCTCACAGTGTTGGACTTGTTCTTCCTCACGCCATACATCTAATTTATCCATGAAATCTTCAATGAAATCATTATATTAAGAGATTATTGAGTAGTTTTTTATTTTAGTTTCATTCTTTAACAATGAAGATTTTGAGTTTCTTGGGTCGAGGATCTCGAGTATGAGTTGTGATTCTTGAAAGGGATTGTATGAAATTATTCATGTATTTGGGTTGGATCTGAGAATCAAGAAGAGTTTTGGAGAAATCACCCAATTCTAAGTGAGTTTGAAGCCTAATTTTTAACAAAAAAATTCATCGGGTTCGCTGGGGAGGGTTTGGGGCGTCGTGCTAGCAGTGCACCTGAAACCAACCCCAATACTTTGGGGCCTAGGGCGGCACACCAGTAGTGCACCCGAACCCAACCCCAGTAATTATGATCTGGTGTCTCTTGACCGCAGTACGCTTGAAGTTTGCTGGACCCGTTTTTCCTTGTTTCGTCTGGCGTGTGTTCCTTTAAGTTGTGGCTATGTTTCACCTTTCTATATTAATTCCTAAAGTCTCCATTAATCCTTGAAAGATCCTACATGTCCTAATCACATGTCTTAATTTACATTCCAAAATAAAGTAAGTTTAAGAGGAAAGTTCAAGAGGTCTTTTTGAATCATTTTTAGGATTCGTTTGTAATCACAATGGTTTTGAATTAAGTCTTGAGAAGGTAAATATGAGAATGAGAAGAGTTGTATTAATGATTGAAAAAGAGCATAAGGGAGCTAAGTATTCCCAAATGTAACATTTTTACATTTAAAAAGAGAGAAACATTGTTTTCTAAATGAGTTTATGAGTTCAGAGATATTTCAGAGTAATACCTATTTTAAGAGGATATTTTGAGTAATTACCTCAAAATTGAGAAAGAGTTATGTTTTATACATTTGAGCATGAGTTATATATTATTGGGAGTAGTATTGGGCATCGATATTGGATGAGTTCAGACAACTCACATTCCTCATAAACCATGTAGCCAACATGGTTAAAGGATCGTACTTTTAGACGACTCCTTATTACTTTTAAGAATAGCGTAGTGGATCCACTTAGTTGAGGTGTTCTATACCCCGACAAGGTATAAGACAATTCCAGCAGCGTGGCGAGATGATGTATCATCACATCGCTCATAGTGATAGTTGTCAGTTAGAGAATCTCCCAAATAAGAAAGTGATCGTGTGGTTGAGGAAGTGCTCTGATAAAGTTGCTCAAGTGAAGTTCAGTGATCGAGGTAGGTTTGGCTATCCCTCGTTTAGACTGAGATGAGTAATTAATCTTTCTTTGGAAGTCAACTGTGAAATGAGTTTTAGAGGTAGGTAATTGTTGACCTTCTTTCTTAGTGTGTGTGATGTCTATTGGTGATGCTTTTCTTGTGTTGAGGCTCGTGTGAATACTCTTAATTGTTGCTGCTAACCTTTGATATTTGAGTAATTGCCCGAGCAAGGGGTTGTTTGGTCTATCTTTATATTTGACATTGAGATGCCTGAGTTAGAGGCTTGAGTTGATAATTGAACATCATAAAATGAAAGAAATGTTTTTTAAGTGGTAAAAATTGATTTCAAATGGATTCCTTCACCATCCCTAATATTTGAGGACGTGTTTCATGACTTTTTGAGTTTGAGAACGTTATACTATTCAAAATCCTTGATGAAATGATAATGCCTTTGTGTTGTATGTGTTTTTATGGATTCATCCTCATTTAGCATATCATTGTTTATGGAAATATGAAATAACGGAGAAATACTATTTTTTGAGAAAGAAAATGAAACACCTTACTTTTATCCTTGACCACAAGCTAGGTGGCAAGTTGATGAGATATTGAGATTTTGAGATTGGTATATCCATTGTGAGTCCCCCAAGGTCCTTATCTGGAAACTAAAGTTCGGAAAGGTGTATACGACAGGTTGTGCGATGAAGTTGGTTCTACCACATCATTACATTGGATGTCCAGCTTTGTTGTGTTGTGTAACTTGATTATATATTTATATGAGAATTAATCGTAACCTTATATGTTTATCTTATTCGTTTCGTACTATATAAATTAGCGGCACCAATGTTGAAATGGGATTTTTTTGCGTATAGGTGGAAGAGTTTCATAGTTTATTTCTTAAGTATGATTAGTTCCTTATAATCAGTCAGTCTAACCTACTAAGTACATGTGGATTTTACTCACCCCATACTTCTATTATATTTTTTCTGTAGATCCTAGTCAGGGTGATCTTCATAGCGGTTGATCGGATCTAGCAATTTCTTCTCATTCGGAGTTGTGGTGAGATCCTATTTTTTGAATCACCATTGGTCTTCATCTATCATTTATATTATTTAATTTCCTTTTGAAGACTTGAGATGTATTTTAGAATCTAGAAATGTATTAGATGCTCTCTATACTTATGCTACTAGGTTTTGGGAAGTTCTTTGTTGTTTTCTTATCGGTTGTAGCCTGACTTCCCTTTGGGAGTCTCGTATAAGTTGTTTCTTTTGGCTTACACATAATTTTTTCAGTTCTCCAGGTGTGCGCCATCATGACCTCGTGGTTTTTGAGTCGTGACAAAAACACATATATGTACATATACAATTGGCCAAAGACATAGAGTTACAATCAAATATTGTATTTGTGCAACTTTCAGTTAGGATGAGATATTGTATATTTGCGGATATATTGTATACATGTATTTTTCCATGTTTTTCACGCCTCGAGTCTACACCCTGGACGTGCCCGGCACTCGAGAACCATTGTTGGTCCCCAAGCAAACCCATGGTCTGGTTCATTACTCAGCGGAAAACTTACTCAAGTGAAATGGGAACCCCAAATGCCAACTCAACTCATAAATTATCATTAATGAAAATAGTTTAACTCAAAGCTCATATGAAATACTCAAATGAACATATGTTCAACTCAAAGTTTTTAAAACATCACAAGGGAAATGGGAAAGGACTCTTCAACTACTACTATTTATGAAGACTCTAAATACTATGATGGAAGTCGGGACAAGACCCACGACATCCTAACAAAACAAAGCCAAAATATGAAGCCCTCTGGATAGCAAGGAGGCTCACCAAGGCTAACTGAAATGCGATGGGATTAACGGAGCGTCGGTTGATGATCATGAATACATGTATCTGCATCATGAAATAATGCAGGCCAAATGACGTCAGTACATTGAATGTAAGAGCATGTAAGGGGAAAACTGAACATAGGGATACATAGTTGAACTGATAGAAAGGGGAAATATACTTACCTCAACTCAACGCACTCAACTCAACTCAACATGAAAGAAACAATGAAAGATGCAAGGTGTATAAAACTTTTAACACAATAGATAATAATTCAATGTATATAAAAATACAATAATAAACTCTTTACTCTTATTTAGGAGATTCTCTAACCGATAACTACACTATGAGCTACGTGATGATACAACGTCTCGCCCACGCTGTCAGAACTATCCTATACCTTGTCGGAGTATAGGACATCCTCAACTAATTGGATCCATTAAGCCATGCTTAAAAGCAATAGAATCATCTAAAAAGTATGATCATTTACCCATGTTGGCATACCTGGTTTATTAGTATTTTGAGGTGTCTAAACTCATCCCCAGATCAATGCTCAATACTACTCCCATTAATATATAGAACTCATGCTCAAATATATAAAAACATAAATCATCCTCAACTTGAGATAATTACTCAAAAGATTTTCTTAAAAGAGATAATGCTCAAAAACTCCTTATGAACTCGTTTAGAAATCAAGGTTTCCTCTCGTTGTAAACATAAAAGTGTTTTAAACTTGGGAATACTTAGTTCCCTTATACTCACTGTAACGCAAAATCGAATTAACTAGGAAGAAGTGAAGAATTTGGAAATAGTCATTTTTGGAAATAATGACAAATCTGGAAAATTGTTTAAGTTAGGAAAAGTGAGTTTTTGGTCAACTTCAAATGGCCATAACTCATAACTCAAGTTGATTTATGTGTAGTTCCAGATATGGTTGGAAATCCCTTGGAATGATCTTTCCAACACCGCCGAGTTTGCACGATTCCGAGTTCTTATGAGTGAGTTATGCTCGTTGAAAGTTGGGATGTTCGAATAAGGGAAGTCCAATCCGGATTTTAATGGGTATTTTGGTCTTTTCCATACCCAATTGGTTTAATTCATTTTTTGTGAATTAATTAGAGTCTAAAATTATTTGGTTCAGTTTACGCTTTCACAAAAGAGTTAGGGTTTTTGAGAGAAGAGAAAAGAAGAGGAGAAAAGAGGAGAAGAAGCAAGGATTCGTCAAGATCGTCGGGATTAGCTTGTGGATTTCGTCAAGGGTGATCCCTACAAGGTATGAGAGTCTCTCTTAGCGTTGGGTTCATTAACCCACGCACCAAACATGTTTAGTTCAGAAAAATTCGTCCTAAAAGAGTTTGAAAGTTGATGTTCTTGACATGAATTCTTGAATTTGAATGTTGTTCTTGAATTGAGAAGTTTCTAAGTTCGTTACATCGCATTATAGAGTCGTTTTGAGTTAGGTTCTTAGGTACATTTATCGGGTATCTATATCTAAAGGTAATTTGAGAGAAAAGAACCGAGGTTGGGTGAGTTGGGGCTGGAAAACGAAAAAGAAATTTCGTCCGAAGGAGCGCGTCGTGCGACATGTTCCCAGAATCGAAAACTTCTGCTCTGCGTCGCAGAGCTGACACGAGTGTTCTACCTCAAAAGATGTTTTCGGAACCAAAATTTAACTATGCCTCCTCGTTGCGGACCCACCTTCAAATCTTGATTTTCGGTCTTTTCTCATGATTAGCTATCTAAAATCTTTCCTAAACAAAATGAGATCTTTCCAAACACCAATCTTAATCCTTGAATCCATAATTCAATTCAAGGATCAGTTAAGAGTCAAGTCAAGATCAGTTAAGAGTCAAGTCAAGAGTAGTTAAGATCAAAGTCAAGAGAAGTCAAGAGTCAAGTTAAGATAAGTTCTTAAAGGTTTCAAAAAGTCTTTCACAAATGTTTTAACTTTGTTTTAAGACTTAAGTTTTGAGTTCAGTAAAGAGTAAAGCTGAAGTTCTTTTCTTCAAAGAAACATATGGGGACTAAGTATTTCCCAAAGAGATTTACAAATGTTTTTCACATTTAAATAAGAACGGAAACTGAGATTTCCAAAGGGCCTTCGGGCTAGTTTTTAGAAAATAGTACTAGCTTTCTATATGAAGCAAGCAGGGAAACTGAGATTTCCAAGATTGTCTTTGAGCTAAGTTTTGAGCACTAATCTCAAATCACAGAAGAAGTGTGTTTTTAAACATAAGAGCTAATATTATATTTTTGGGAGTAGTATTGAGCACCGATATGAGGGAGCGTTCAGAGAACCCACAACCCACATAAACCATGTAGCCATCATGGGTAGAAAAGGGTCATACTTTTTAGATGAATCCTTTTCTCATATACTAGTGGATCCACTTAGTAGTTCAGGTCCTATACCACGGCAAGGTATAGGATAGCCTGGGCAGCGTGGAGCTAATAACAATGTATCATCACTATAGTGAAATGGGCCGCTTCAAATAGGTTCATTGCTCCGGCCCAGAATACGATTAATCCAACATGGGCTACATGATCCCCTAGTAGTTTACCGGATAAATTGAGTTGTCGGGCATTCCCGGCCCACCAAGCGAAACAGGGGTTCTGCTTAGTATGGATGGGGATATGGGACTTAATTCATGCATTGCACAAGTAGACTTTCAGAGGGATCATGATATGTCTTTTATGATTTTATGATTATGAGTTGACAACATGTTTTAAACAGTTTCATTTTTCTTTATATTGCACTTGTTTTAAATTGCTTTATAATGAAATGAGTTTAGTTAAGTATTCATGAGTTGAGAAGAGCCCAGGTAAGTGTTTGTTTTAGATCCTTTTCAAGTATATGTTATGTTTAGCATTCCAACTCGCATACTCATACATTCAATGTACTGATGCCAGTTGGCCTGCATCGTCTTATGATGCAGACGCAGGTAACTAGGATCGGCATTCCGGCGCATCGTTGATCCAGTGAACAGTTCAGAGTCTGTTGGTGAGCCTCATTGCATTCCGGAAGATCCATTTCATTGTTATCTAGTTTAGTTTGTTAGGATGTTGTGGGGTTTGTCCCAACATCCATCTCAGTTGTTATTAGAGGCTTCATAGACAGTCAGATGTTAGTTCTTTAGTTTTTTCATTGTCATTATTCCATGTTGAGACTTGAGTTTGCCTTAATGGCCAGTTGAATGTTCCTTTATAACATTCCAATTTATTATATGAACTTATCTTTGTTGAGTTTAAGTCTTCCGTTGAGTTAAGTAAGCCAGGCCAAGGGTTTACTTGGGGCCAGAAATGGTCTTCGAGTGCCGGTTATGTCCAGGGTGTAGGCTCGGGGGGTGACACTCACTTTGAAACATGAAACTCAACTCTCCTCATTCTCTTACTCATTCACTAAAGTCTTGAAACAAGTTTTAGAAGATTGTAAAAGATTTCTCAAAATGACTCAAAAAGGTTTCTCGAACTTTACTCTTAATCTTTACTTTGATTTGAAATGAAGATTTAAGAGTTATGATTAGGATATATAATATCTCTCGATGATCAATGAATCATTAGATAGTTAGTAATAAGAAGATAGCGAAAACACGATTCAAATGAACGCATACAGGACGAAGAATAAAGGCCCTCAATTAACTGGGGCTGGTTAGAGGCTCACTGCAAGCACAAGGCACCAACCCCCCCCCCCCGGCACTCTGGGGGCGCACCGCCCCAACCCAAACCCTAAATTTTTTGACAAATTTTTCATCTCAATTTTTTGTCCTAACTCATCTAGAATCGATTAATTTCTTCCAAAATCCCTTAGGTTCATAAACCCAACCCAATTAATAAAAAAATCACTCAAAATCCCTCAAGAACAACACTCATTTGCAAGACCCTCACCTCGAGAACTCAACAAAACTCCATTGTTAAAGAATTAAACACAAAACCTCAAGAACCTGATCAAGAATCTCAACATACAGAATCTCATGGAAGAATTCATAAATGGAAACTCATGATTGGTGTGAGGGTGAAAAAATCCAACACTATGAGAGCTTACATACCTCAAAAAAACCAAGTTCACGACGGCTTCCCCAAATTCTTGAAGAACTCTTGAAACCTCATATTTTCTCCTCTTGAACTTTTCCCTAATTTTCTTAAACGTTTTAGAATGAATGAAAAACTGATCTCAATCACTTTAGACCCCTAATTGGGTGAAAAAAACAAGGAGGCCTAGTGGGGTAGGGAAAAGATCAAAATACCCCTCCTTAAAACAGATGAAATGTGTTAACTAGAGAGGCTGCACTCAAATAGACATAACTCTTTCATCCGAACTCGGAATTTAGCAAACTCAGCGGAGTTGGAAAGAGGAATCAACGACCTTCGATCTGATACCTTAAAGGCTACCTAACTCATCTTGTGCTGAAAGTTATGGTCATTTGAAGTTGACCCAAAACTTAAAAACTGACTAAAGTTCAAGGTGTTACAACAAAATCTCGCTATTTATGAAAAAATATTCATCAAAAAATGACACAAACTTCCTTTTGTTTCTTTTTCTTTTTAAAACTTTGCTTATAGTAAAATTCCTATAGCTGGAAAAAATACGTGAAATATAATATAGTGCATTGAAACGATTAGAGAAAAATAGATAAGGCATAAATTGGGCTCTTTTTGGAATAAACATTTAAATGGTGAGGAGAACTTAGAATTTTGACAAGGTATCCTATTAATAATATAAGTAGCATAAACTAGAGCTTCAGGCAAAAATGATGCAAAGGCTAGTTCTTGGAAAGTAAGCAACAAATACATTATTGAGGTGGTGATGTTTGTGCTCAGCATGACCATTTTTTGTTGGGAGAGTATATGGGTAATAAAATTGGTGAATAATTCTCTTATCATGGAATATGGACATAAATTGAGTATTATTGTAATCTTTACTCCCTTCTGATTGGAAATATGAGAAAGATGAATCAAAGACATTAAATATCATATTATAGAATTTAATAAATCTGCCAAAAGTTTCAGATGTTGAATCAAGCGACTAATGTCATTAGTATTTTTAGATGTACTAAAGACAACAACTAGTTGTTGAGAATCATTGTCACGACTCGAGACTACCCCTAATCGTGACACGGTTCTTTGAGCCACAAATGACACCAAGTAAACCTCGTGGACTAGCATGACACTAAGATAAGAAATAAATATAAATAGAAGATAACTGAATGCGGAACTAAAAGTGTCTAAAAATATCAATAGACGAATATCTGAGTACTAATAGCTAAATCTAATCTGACTTGTCTAAAAATCTCTACTAATATGAGTTGCTAGGACAAACCCCTAGCTAACTCCAACTGTCTGAAACTGAAAGTATGACTTAAAGGAAAAATAAATGATGTCCTCAGAAAGATGAAGACTCACCAACTCGGTTGCCGCTCACGGGAGATAGTATTAATTAACTGCAAACTGGATACTGAGTGTCAGAACCTATATTATTAAACAATATTGGAAGAAAGTATGCAAATAGTACTTTGAATGTATTGAGTATGTAAGATAATGCATAATAAGTGTAATAACTAAGCATGATGAATCTATAAGACATGTTGGTGCAATGACCAAGTAAAATAACACATAACTAAGATGTACAGAACGAAAATACATAAATACATGGTCATGCAATAACAAAAAGACTAATAGTAGGAGATACTAAAATCGACAAATAACCTTGTGAGCTACTACATTGAGTTTGATGTACAATCCCCTCAAAAGGGCCAAATGTAGTTTGCCATGAAAAATCAAAATAAAGACAATAGAATGAGATAGTGAATGAACGTAGAGCAATTGAATCAACACAAAGCTTGAAGATTGCGATGAAATGCAACTAAAGGACATAAAGAATCTTAGATCAAACATTTTAGCTAAACAAATCAACAATTAACTTAAACTCTGGAGCCGAAAATGTGTTGAAATAATTTATGATTATGAAGATTAAATAATTACAGAGATTTTAATTTTAGGGTAGTTTTTTTTATAAGAAAAAAGAATCATTAGAGTCGTTTAGTAGAAAACAGTTAAGGAGAAGAGACAGTGTTTTGGTGGAATAACCCAACACACTAGGTAATGCATTTATAATACAATCACAATAACATTGCAATACAGAGAATGAAAATGTATTAAATACAAGGATATATTTATATCCTTAAACAAGGGGTAAGGTTTATAAATCATGTGTATCTACTCCACTCTTTGCATGTTCTATTTTATTCATAGTAAGTAATTGTTTTTAAGGCAAATAAGGAATTTTTCGAATTTAAATCTTATACTTATACAAAATCACACAAAACTTTACCAAACTCCAGTAAGAAAGGACAAACTCGTACACATGAATTGCATTGTTTTCAACTCTTAAGCATTAGGCCCATTCAACTATAAACCATAAAATGATGACAGATCCTAATTTTAAATCTCAATTCAAGCTAATTTAAAAGTACCTTACTCCTTCTTATCGGAAGGCTGAGGAGAACAGGGTAGAACAAATGTTTGGGCTTCCTTTTCCATCGTGTGTTTTTTTTTTTTGAACTCTGGAGAGGCCCAATACTCATTCAATTTTTTCCATTTATCTTCACAAATCCATGATGGCCTCTTATCATGTTTTCGGGCATACCAAAGCAAATCACTCAACCTACGAGAACATTTTCGGAAAAAAATTTCTCGTATCTTTGCCTCATGGTTGAGAGACCATGCACACTTCATCTGCATATAATTGAATTTTTAGATTGAATAGATGTCCAATATAAGAAGTGTTTCTCTTTAAACAATATATACATCACAAATATATATGTCCTGCATCTAGATTGATTAACTTGTTTGAGACCAAGGAGTTATTAAACACTTCAAGTAGATAATTAATTTATTTTTACCTTGAATTCATCAAACATTCTCTCTCTAATGTTCAATGGTACATCTTTCCAGTACCTCCATGGTTCGTTATAAACCGAACACATTGATTCAACCATAGCCTTCGCGGACTGAATAGAAGGATAAAACCTGCATTATATTTAAAATTGTGATGATAGAGAAACTACTGCAAAATGAAAACAAATGAATAGAAGGATAAAACTAGTAACTTTTTAAATAATTTTGAAACTAGCATGTTTGCTGAATGTGATATTTATTATTTTGCAAACTATATTATTGGTTGTATAACCTAATAGAATAATACTTTGACTGATCTTACTTCTAAATATGATCAAACATCAAAATATAATAATCTAGCAAAAGTAATTTATAGTGCACTTCTCATTTTATACAAGGCTAAACTTGTTAGCAGAACTATTTAAAAGATTACATGAATTCTTACCCCAATCCATCGGGAATAATAATCAATCTCTGGAGTTCATCACTCTTTCCAACATTTGGAGGATCTTTCCACTGTGCAGAAGCTTTCGTAGGAGGCTGTGTAGCTGGTGGACGACTGTTACCTCCAAGAGCCATCTAAAAAATAAGAAAAAGAAAAAATACCAGATTAATCCAATGAATCGATGTTGAAGTCCTGTTAGCTCCAACAAATAGAGCACTGATAAAATATTAATACAACAGATATTGTATAATGATGAAGAATTTGTACTTAGAATCAAGAGATGTTGCTACTAAAGGAGCTTTAAAGTCGAAAACTATGAAATGGTTTTGGCCTCATTTGTTTACATTTAATGGAGCTCTGAATCTTAATCACTCAAATCAATCCATTAATTGCATTTGTTCTTAAGGTTTAAATCTGAATGATTAAGACTCTGCCCATTAAGTGCATTTGTTTTCATTCCTTTTAAACCTCTTAATAGGTCTTAACAAAATGAACGAATCAGATCTATAAAAGAGTCTTAACACTATTTAGAGACTCGTTATTTTCACGCCACTTACTTTTCTTCTCAACCACATACCATTTTTTTTTTCTCTCCTCTTCAACGGCTACTGTGTTTTATGCTATCCCATTTACTATTTTTAATGAAAACAGCTTTACCTTCTGATATGTATGAAGTCAATATAAATCTCTCTTTGCAAACTCATTGATGACTAAAATAAATAGTTTGAGCATAAGGGTGCCTCTATATATGTAATCAATCTCATGAAAAATGAGTATTTTTCCATACTTATTGGTTTTATTTATCAACTAATCCATGTTTATGGAGTTCAAACATATGTGAATATAATAAAAAATGGTTAAAAACTTATCAGGGACCAAGAACGCAGAGAATCTCTTACTTCTATACTTACACACAAGAAATTACAGTTGACAAAGCCAACTTTAGCCTTCAAGTTACTTGGAGATTTTGATGGACATCAGCTTAATGCTTTAAAGAATTCACGGTATCTTGCCGTGGTATACTCTTATATTAATATATAAGTTTTATTTGTATTTTAGTTAATAAAACTTTTATATAAAATATAGTTTTTTCAGATATTATTTTCTATCAAAAAAATTATTTTGCTGAAATGAGATTTTATAATATTTTATTGATACAATGTAATTTCATATGCACATTTAGATACTGAAAACAAACAAACTTAATCATTTGGTGTTCATATCCATAGACTATCTTAATATTCAGATGAACATTCAAATTTGTACATCTAGATCTTAATTCATATTGTAAGACAAAGATAGGTTTTGATGAGTGACATGTGCAAGGAACGAGTTCCACAATCATGATCGCAGAAGACCAAACCCCAACTGAAAATAGAGATAAAGAATATTGTTGAGGCGGTGGAAATAATACAGTACTCCAAGTCCCATGAGGAAAAGGAACCACTACAAGTATTCCAAGTCTCGTAAGGAAAAGAAATCATTACAAGTTTGTTGAAGTAGAGTTGAACTAGGAAGGGACTCTTGTTCTATAAATAGAGCAAGGTTTTCTCCAAAGAAAGTTGTGCACTTACACAGAGAGATACGAGTAAAACATAATCTTATTGTGAGAAAGTTCAAATTGAAGTTTTGTTGAAGTGCTGCAAAGAATATAAATGAAGAATTCTATTCTATATATTTAGCTTGAGTATTTTGTTTAACTTGTCGTAAATTTTTGTTGTGAAATATAGTGTTGTTGGTTCTTTGAGTTGGGGGAAACTTGAAGATCTGGGACATAAGAGTTTGTGCTTTAAGTCTAGGAATTAGAGTTTATAATTCTTAGGTTACATTGGTTTGTAATTATTTGTAGGTTGAAGTTTTATTGAGTTAATAAAAGTTTGAAAGTGAAACTGTTGGGCAATTACAAACGTACTTACTTTGAACTACTAAACATTCTAAGGATCAGATAACCCATAAAACATCCCTAGAAGAATTATGGAGGTCATGATTCCAACACACATCTTAATATTCATTTAGATTCAGAATTCTTAATCTTAATGAAAATAAATGAGTCCATGTACATAATTAGTCTTCTTAACTATCCAAAGTAGGTGTAGAAAGTATAAACTTATGGTTTATTGTAATACCTTTTGTCGTTTTTCTTGTGATGGGCTTTGCCCAATATCATTTTGTTGAAGGGAGGTCTGGACATCTTTCTTAGCAGGCTGAAGACATATTATATTTAGTCTATGCAGGTTACTTAAGTATACATAGAGCAAAACATGACGAAAAATATACTTACTTTCGAAGTTGATATATGAACACGTTTAGATCTAGAAGATACACGAATCCCAGCATTGTCATCCATGTTATCTATAGTTGCTCCAGGTTTTGAAGCTTCCTCTATATGAAGTTCAACATTTGGGAATTAGATTTATGTTACATAAGCATTTAGAGCAAAAATTGAATGGCACTTTAAAAAGTAATGTTTTGAAAACTATCTAAAAAATCATTGTAATGTATAGGCAAAAATTGTTTTGGTAAAAAAAAGAAAAAATAAATCATGTACAAAAAGGGACACAATACTTGCTGATATAAAATTTAAGATACGCCTCTACTACATCTATATCCTCTATATGAAGTTCAACATTTAGGAATTAGATTTATGTTACGTAGGCATTTAGAGAAAAAATTGAATGACACTTTAAAAAGTAATGTTTTGAAAACTATCTAAAAAATCATTGTAATGTATAGGCAAAAATAGCTTTGGTAAAAAAAAAGAAAAAACAAATCATGTACAAAAAGGAACACAATACTTGCTGATATTAAATTTAAGATACACCTCTACTACATCTATATCCCCCCTCCCCCTCACCCCCTCCCCCATTTACTAACATAAACCATCCAAAAAATAAAAGTAGAAATTAATGTAACTCTATAAGAATAATTTCTAATTAATTACCATTGAGTATTGTCTTCTCAACAAAGTCGTATAGATCCTTTTTCTTTTTTGTGTTAGTGTCTTCATCTGATTTTTTGTTCAGCATTAGATTTTCTCCCTTTTTCCCTTCATTTTCAGCATCGAACTTTTGGTTTTGCACCATCTTCACGGGGGATTTCCTTCCCTTTTCAATTTTCATTCCAAAGATCTGTGGAATCAAACAGAAGACAAGATCAATCGAGGTATATATTTAAATTCAAGAATTCATGCTTACATAAAAGTAAAATATTTCCTCTAAAGTATTAATGGATTTCAAGTTGACAAGCAAAGTCTTAAAATAGGAACAAATAATTCAATTAATTAGGAGCAGAACTACTATGTGAGGCTTTCTCCTTATAATAATAATAATAATAATAAAGTTGGAACATATTATGTACGAAATTTCTTTACATTCAAGAAAACATGGAAGAAGAATAAATGGACTTGTTTTTATTTTTAGAAAAATTGAATAGGATAATAGTTTTATTTCCCAGTACAAGAACAAATTAGTGGGAATGAAATTTTTTTTCAATTATAGTTGTTTTTCCTATGCCATACTTAGATTAAGAATTTATTCATACAAATATGAAAATATCCCAGAAAATATTAAACCTAGCTATCAAGTCATTAATTCAAAATCTAGTGAATGTAACAAAAGTTAATTCCACTATGAAGGCAAGGAATGTGTGTTTGTGAGGAGTTTTGGGCTTAAAACATCTATGACCTATAGGCTAAACCTAGGTAGGTTACATCCATGTGATATATTAATGATCAAAAAACATCATTTTACTAACCAAAAAGTTACAATATTCATCCGTCTGTTAGTTTAAGAAACTAACAACGATAGTCAAAACATAATTTTTTTTAGAGATCTTTCTGTTATGTCCTTTTCAATGATGCATCTTCTACAAAAAATCTTGAGTTATCCAATACCCTCCCCCAGTTGTACTAAAACCCAAATAAAAACTAATGAATCTTTTTCTTCATTGTTTCTCTTCTTGTTCATAGAACTAGCTTGCTTGTTTTCTACAATTTGTGAAGAATTTGGAAAACAACTAATAAATATAATGGATTAGGTGAAGTCGGTGTTGAATTTTATCTTACCACCAGCAAGTATGGTGTTGTTAGCATGTGCACGCTCAAATTTTTTTCATGAAAACATGAGAATTGTTTTAGGACGAACTTTCCTTGGTGAAGATGTAAGGATGGAGTTGTTAGTATCACTAGAACCTCTTTTAGAATTGCAGAGATAATTCAAAACTTTAAGCAAAGGTTACACTACCTTTTCAGAATTATGATTTTGTACACTCATCAATTGAAAACTTCTTCGTTGAATTTTAATCTTTGTTGAACAAATATTTTGATAAATTTATTTAGCAAATATATCGTAATTATAAATCCTCCAACCTCTAGGAATTGAAGAAGCACAATTTTGCCAAAACGACAGGATCGTTTCAAACAAATATCACTATTCAAATTTCAAGTCCGAGGATTCTCCATGTTTTGAGAGAAGGGATGAGAAGGTTGGTTGATGTATAATTCATCAAGCTAAGAATTGTTGGTGATTCTAAAAATGGGGCAGTAAAAATGAATTGATTGATATTATACTCTCAATAATTTTATTAAGCATAGAAGGGATTTAAATAGCCAATTTGAGCACATAATATACATAAAATTTGCAATTCAAATTTTTTTTAAAAAACTAGAATTTCTCTATAACTAAAACAACCTAATAGAAATTTAAATTTCAAATTTATCCTAAACCTAGATAAATTATTCTATTAATAATTATTGCAGTAAGTAAAGTCAAATGCAACACTTCTCCTTTGCTATAGTTACTGCAATTGAAAAAATACCCCTCTTCAATTTCTGCTTTGACAATTGCTGTTGAATTTTGTTTATTGTTACTTAAATTTAAAATTTTCTTCTTTTTCTTCTTTTAGCCGTGTGCTTAAAAAACGCCTTCAATAACCTTGTTGTGTCTAAAATCTCTTTTTAAAGTGTTTTACTCTGACCTTTTATAGGATTTGCAAAATGTTGTTGTAACGATTTTTTTTCCATCACAACATCACATATCACATAAGTTTCAAAATATGGTTTTATTCTCACTGACCAAATTTGATTGTTATCGCCTGTTCAAAAAGAGACTTATGTTTGCCATTTTGCAGGTTAAAAAGTGGTTGAAAATAGCTTGTGCGTTGAAAAAGCATGAGATGAAAATAGGGTTAAAATGGGCTGGAAAATAGCTCTTTTGGGCTAAAAGTTGCCCTAACATGTTAAAATAGATAGCCCTTACTAGTTAAAAATGGTATAATAGTTCTTTGGAAGAACTCACAGATCCCATAAGATCAATAAAGTTCTTGATACCATTGTTGGTGTTTTTAAAAATGGGGTAGCAAAAAAATTGATTGAAATACTCTCAATAATTTTATTAAGCATAGGAGGGGTTTAAATAGATAATTTGACCACATAGTATGCAGAAAATCTGCAATTCAAAATTCAAAAAAGCTAGAATTTCTCAACAATTAAAACAACCTAATAAAATTTAAATTTCAAATTTTATCTTAAACCTAGACAATTTATTGTATTAAAAATTACTGCAGTAATCTAAAGTAAAATTCAACAAGAATACTTGGATTAATTAGCTTGAATTGGTCAGATGAATGTAGACCTAAGAGTTAAAACAATAATAAGTGTTGAAAGATGAAAGAAATTTTGAAACATTTAATAGACATTACTCAAAAGAAATGAAATCTAAGCATTCTCAACTTGTTCATAGGACAAAATTTAATAAGCAGAAACCGATGTGTCCTATCATGTTATCCTTTCATCATTAGATGATTTATAGTTCAATTTTTATATCTTTATTTGTATTTATTAGAATATATTTTCTTGTTAAGTTAAAATTAATCAACTAATGGAAGGTAAATTTTTTTATGAATGGTAAAATGACCCTTCAAATTTTCAAGAATATTTTCTTATTTCAACTTTAAATTTGGGGCTACCAACTTTTTGTATAGTATGATGATTATTAAGATAAGATTGTTTCAATTCGTACATATATCAAGAGAGGTTTGCCCTACAAACAAATGAAAAATGATTTCAATTTCATGATAGAAGAAATAAACAATCATTTTTTCTAAAGCAGTAACACTTGCTAGGTCAAAGTATAGAAGAAGTGAATAAAAAGGCCGAAATAATAAAAAAAACAAAATTAAATTTTGAAAGTATCAAACTCACCATGACATAATCATTGTCTTTCATTGTAAGAGCAAAATGAGACCGAATTCAATGTATCTCTCTTCTCAACCTGAATTAAATGAAGGAACAATCAGTTTAGGATTGACTAATAGAATGCTAGAAAACTCCAAAAAATTTCAGAAAAATCTATGCTTTATCAAAACATGAATGAATTTCAGTTAAAAAAAAAACCGTCACGAAACAACACAACAAAAGAGAAGAAACAAGAAAAAAAAATAGAATGTGGAAGTATGAAAACTCACTTTCTTTGTAATTTTGCTGAAGAATTTGGTGATTTTTGGGAAATATA
>JAJOOE010009629.1:0-33237 GCA_036250405.1 Solanum raphanifolium | reverse complement strand
TAATAAATAAAGAAATACAAGATATTAAGGCTAAAAATCCAATTAAATATGTACATTTAGGAGGAACATAAATACTAATAAAAGCATGTTTTAGAGAAGGAATAGATACACCCATAGAAATATACTTAGCAGATGATAGAATTATACAACTGATAGAAAAAAGTATAATAAGTGCAGTAAAAGGTAACCTCATATACCAAAAATTTAAATTTATAATAAGTGCTAACTACTCAGTAGCAATAAATGACAGAAATATAGATAAATTATTAGTATTATATTGGAAAATGTCGGGAATAGAACTAGCCCCGGGAAGTAAAATATTTACAGCTAGATGTAAAAACTTTTATATATTAACAACAAAACATAAAATAACAGCAAAAAATAAAATAAAAATAATAAGAATAAAAGATTCTTTTGAAAGAATAGTCACAGTCATAGACAAAAATGACTACAGTTATAATGAAATTGACATAGAAGAAGATTTAGAAATAGTAAAAGAAAGATTAAGCACATCAAAAAGAATAAACACGAACTGTGAAATACCACAAATCTCATAAAAAATGAGTACCTCAAGAAGAAGAGATAAAACTCTACAAAAATCAATGGAAGAAGAAATAAAACCACATCATTACTGCAAAACGGGAATAATGGAACAATGAAAATATTTAATATTAATAGATATAGGACGAGAAGAAAACTATATTACAAGAGAATTAGTGACGAAAGATGAAATAATAACTACTGAACAATCATGCCTCAAACTACCAAAAGCATTAATGTATACCGAAGAAACTACAGAAAAGGAAATAATCATTGGAGGAGTACCAATAGTGATAAAATTTAAAATATATCAAGGAGATGAAAATATCATTTTAGGAATAAAATGGCTAGAACAAGTAAAACCATATAATCTAGAAGACAAACAGTTAACAATAAATTATGAAATTAAAGAGTAATAATGAAAAGAACCTTAGTATGAAAATATACATACTTGCAAAGATAATAATAGAGGGATATTAAAACAGATATTATTCAGATTAAAATCGTTGAATCTAGTTAAGTTGGTTATAAATTAATATACGAGTATTACGCTTGATACTTGAAATTGAAACTTGAATAATCATCTTATTTGATTCATCATTTTCGTCAATATTTTTTCTTCCCTTAGATATCTAGCCATTTCAGGGACACCAATAGAGCATCGGATTCCTTTGGTGTAATCTCCATTTGGAAAGAAAATTTGCCACTCCTCATCCACTAGCCCTGCATGCAATATAAATTTAAGAATAGTTTCATTTAGTTGAACATATATTTGAAAACCAAAAGTGTTTTTAAGAAAACTATATAAGAAATTTTTTAGTTAGAGTCATTATTATATTTTGATTCATATATAAAATAACTACAGAAACTACTTGCATTGACCATTTCATCAACCCTCGTGTCAACTCTACGGTTCAAGACTGATAGCTCTACATCAATCCAAATAAAGCAACTGTCATACTTATATTTGAACATGAATACAGGGTTTTCCACAAGATTTTCAATATACGAATTTGACCCTCCAACAATATTTGCAACACATTGAGTTTTCAAATTTTTTTCTATGTAGACAATGTACTTCAGACAGAAGTCTTCGGCCGTGAAGTCGAAATCTGGCTCAATTTTACCTAAAAATTGTGAAAATAAATAACTGTCAATTAATATTCACATTAAATTAAACTAATCACAAAATATATCTTTTTCGAATATGTATACCTACCAAATAGTGTCGTACACCTTGTTTCTTAGTATGTGTGATCTTGTTGGTCACGATATCAAGTCCCTTATATACTTGCATTTTGTTCGAGTTGATTATTTCTCTTCGAAAATGGGTGGCAAGGTCAACAGAGAGACGAAATTTTCCCGTTCTTGTTGCTCCCATTATGAACACCAATTTCTTCTTGTTGAACTTCTTGTTATTGTTGATGAAAGTATTCATTTTAGCTACTCATAAAATAAAATCATAGTATTAATTAGTTTAAAATAGTAAATAATCTCATGAAAACCACTCATGCATACACTCATACATTAAAAAATCTTATAAATATAAAGTTAATTAGTAGAAACCTTTCTTGAGAGTGCTATGAAAGAGATTGCATTGAGCATTTATAGTAAAATGTATTTGTGGACTTATTAATTGGCATACCATATTCAGAAATACTGATATCTTTTAGGATAAGATCAATGACTTTTGAAAAATGTATACATATGTCAATTGGAATTTTGGTAATGGCAAGTAAATAATTTTAGGATAAAGTTATCAAATGTACATTGTTTGGAGATCGCATATAACTGGAAATTTATAGTAAAAATGTGATTATGAGCTTATGAATTGGTATATATCAAATTTTTAAAAAAATCATATCTTTTAGGATGAGAATAATTCTTGAAAAAACCCTATAGATATGTCAGCTTGAATTTGGGTGCTTAGGCTGAAATAATTTTAGGATGAAGTTTCTAGATGCACATTGTTATGAGATCACCTATAAGATTAACGAAAATATGGATTTCAAAAGGATTGTAAAAAGAACTCAATAATATTTCTGAAGGAATACATTCAAGTGATAATGCGTCAATTCATACACTATTTAACAACACGTCATAAGTGATAAGTCTAATTCAATTAGAAGGGAAGGAACAATTATCAATAACTATTTCAATTACAATTATTTATATTTACTTGTGCAGCATGTAATAATAGATAAATGTTTTATTGAATGAAGCTTCCATCATCGTGATTGAATTAGGTAGAATATATTTCATTAAATGATCGTTATCGATAGATTGCAAATTTATTACTTTCTCTTCTTTGTCTGTGTAACAATTTTAAATTTAGAGTTAAGAATTTTATGCTTTCAAATTCTTTAAGGTTAGAATCTTCCCAAACATTTATAGTCATTTATATTTTCACTCTATTACCTTGACATTAAGAATGATCTCATGTTATTGTGTAAGTATGTATTTATATTATTATATATTAAATATCAAAGACTTGGACTTGGATTTGGGGATTGGGCTAGGATCGGACCTTAAAATGAATATTTTTATAAAGCTTAAATATTTGCTCTATAAATAACAATGTTTTTATAGGCAAGAACAGTATATATATCTGTAGTTCGATACAAACTGTACAAAATAGGTCAAAAATTAAAGTGACCAAGAGACAAAATAACACAATATAGAGATAATGAAAATTTATGTACACTCAATAATAATTTTCTAATCGTCATTTTTGAGAAATATTTTCACAATATCTAGGCATGGTTGCAAAATAGTATTCCTCCATGCTTCATCAACAACTTCTTTTCTATCTTCTTTGAAAACGTCAGTTGCAATAATGTGATGCACCGACTATTATTAATTGTTGAACCTTGTCAAGTTGGTTACAAATTAATATACGAGAATAATGTTTGATACTTGAAATTAAAGCTTGAAGAATCATCTTCTTTGATTCATCATGTCTGTCTACATTTTTTTCTTCCCTTAAAATCTGGCCATTTCAGGGACACCAATAGACCGTTGGATTCATTTGTTGTAATCTGCATCTGGAATGAAAATTTGCCGCACCTCATCCAACAGCCCTGCATGCAACATAAATTTAAGAATAGTTTTATTTAGTTGAGCATATATTTGAAAACCAAAACTGTTATTAAAAATAGTATATAAGAAAAGTTTTAGTTAGAGTCATTATTATATTTTGATTCATATATAAAATAACTACAAAAACTAGCTGCATTGACCATTTCTTCAACCCTCGTGTCAACTCTACGGTTCAAGACTGATTGCTCTACATTAATCCAAATAAAGCAACTGTCATACTTATATTTGAACATGAACATAGGGTCTTCCACAAGTTTTTCAATATACGAATTTGACCATCCAACAATAATTGGAACATATTGAGTCTTCAAAAAAAATTCTATGTAGACAATGGACTTCAGACATAAATCTTCGGCCGTGAAGTCGGAATCTAGCTCAATTTCACCTAAACAATTGTGAAACAAAATAACTATCAATTAATATTCACATTAAAATAAACTAATCACAAAAATTATCTTTTTCGAATATGTATACCTAGTAAATAGTGTCGTACACCTTGTTTCTCAGCGTGTGTGATCTTGTTGGTCACGATATCAAGTCCGTTATATACTTGCATTTTGTCTGAGTTGATTGTTTCTCCTCAAAAATGGGTGGCAAGGTCAACAGAGAGACGAGATTTTCCCATTCCTATTGCTCTTATTTTGAACACCACTTTCTTCTTGTTAAACTTGTTGTTGTTTGTAACACACCAGAAAATTTCTCGAACTAAGACTCGAACCGGTCATCTTAGTGAGTGTGATTTTACCAAGGAATTAAAAATTTATTTAGTGTTAAGTTCACTAGATGTAGCACCTTGAGTTCAAAAATGAACTAAATTGGAAATAGCAAAAATCTGAAATTTTGCAAGTTAAGCTAAGTATGAGTTTTGGGTTAACTTCAAATGACCATAACTCCTAACTCAAGATGAGTTAGGTGTTATATCAGATACCGTAGGAAATATATTTGAATTATCTTTCCAATGCCACCGAGTTTTCTCAGTTTTGATAATGTATGAGGGAGATATGTCCATTCGAAGTTGGGCTGTCTAGATAAGGCAAGTGAAAACCGGATTTTAGAGGGGTATTTTGGCATTTTCCTTACCCAATTAGATTTAATTCATTTTTAGTAATATTTTAGGGGTCTAATATTATTAGGTTCAGTTTTATAATCCTAGTTTACGCCTAGGGTTTTAGTTGAGAGTTCATGAAGAGAAAAGAAGAATAGAAAAGAGGAGAAAAGAGGAAGGATCGAAGCGTTCGTTGAGATTCTTGCGTCTTTTTGAGGATTTTCGCCATGGATTTAATCTGTAAGAGGTATGTAAGCTTCCATAGTGTTGGGTTTGTTCACCCACACGCTAAGCATGTTATTTTCAGCGCAATTTCATTCTTAAACTTGAAAGATTAGAGTCCTTGGTGAGTTCTTGATAGGTGTTCTTGAAGTTCATTCTAAATCCTTTTGTGTTGGGGTTTTGATGATTTCTTGAGATGAAATTTAGTAATTTGAGTGTTGTTTTGAGTGTATTAGAGTGTACTTATATTAAGTAATCGAAATCAAGTGATTGGGGAAGAAACCGTTCGATTTCTGGTGAGTTAGGGTGAGAAAACGAGCAAGAAAAATTCGTCAGGTTTTCTGGGTTGGGGCCTGGCGCGATGCGCCAGCCAGAGCGCCCCAAACCGTCCTTTAAAGTTTAGGGGCTGGCGCCCCGCGCCACCCATAGCGCCAGGGTCGCCTGCCCCATCCAGTTTGTCGTCAGTTGCCCCATTTGAGTTCGTTTAAAGTGCTCCTTCACTCTTTTTCGATTCTAACTACTATAAGCTACTTACAAACACCTAGAAATCATTCATAACATGATCATAACTTTGAATTCATCATTCAAATTCAAGGTAAAGCTAAGAGTTCTTTCGAACCTTCTAAGAAAGTCCCTTTGAGTCATTTTGTGGAGTCTTCTACAACTTCTAATAACTTGTTTCAAGACTCGAGAAAGTGAGTGTGAGGATGAGGAGAATGTACACATGAGTCTACTTTGTCATCATGGGATCTTTCATATGGTGAACCATAACTCCTGAATTCATAATTTACATTCAAGAGGGAGTTAAAAGTAGAGTTCAAGAAAGCCATTGAGTTCAATTGTGAATCCTTGAGATTAATCATCGATTTGAACTAAGTCTTGAGGTCGTAAGTAAGAGAATGAGAAGTGTCGTATACATGAGTTCCAGGTAGTTTTTAGACCTTCGAGTCGAGTTGTTTCATACCTATAATTCCGCATGAACTTCGTAAATTGAGCATGTTTCAGATAAGTGATATCTTCAAGTTCTAAGACTTTAAGTGTTGAGTTCCTAATCCCTTTTGAGAAGCATCTTTGAGTACTTGAGTTGAATATTTCATGCCCATAATACCGTATGAACACTATAAGTCAAAAATTCTTGAGATGAGTAGTATCATTGGAGTTCTTGAGTTCTATCTATGGTTATTGAAAACCTTGCATTGAGTCGCTCATGTCCATCATTCGGAATGAACCATATTTTAAGAAGTCTTTTACAAATGTTTAAACTTTGTTTTAAGACTTAAGCTTTGAAGTTGAGTAAAGAGTAAGAATAAAGTTGAAGTTCATATCTTCAAAAGTATATGGGGACTATGTATTACCAAAAGAGTTTAAAAAATTTTCACATTTAAATAAGAACGGAAAACTGAGATTTTCAAAAGAGCCTTTGAGCTAGTGTTTCAATAAGGAGCCTTTGAGCTAATTTTTTAGTAATGTTTTAAACATAAAGAGCTAGTATTATATTTTGGGAGTATTATTGAGCACCGATGTGGGGATGCGAGTTTCCTATTAACTCAAGTCTCCATGAAAACCATGTAGCCATCATGGGTAGAAAAGGGTCATACTTTTTAGCTGAATCCTTTTCGCATAGACTAGTGGATCCACTAAGTTAAGTTAGGTCCTATACTGATGGCAAGGTATAGGATGGTCTTTGGCAGCGTGAGGTAAAGTGTTGTATCATCACTATAGCTCTTAAGTGATGGTTGTCGGTTAGAGAAATTCACACAGAAACTATATTACTTTATTATATAAGTAAAGTTGAGTTTGTTATTGCATTTTCTTTAATGAACTAAGTTGTTTTACTATTTTATAAAGCTTTCCATATATTGCATATGCATTGTTGCTTTATATTGAGTTGAGTACCAGAGTCGAATATCATTTCTTTGAGTTGAGTATCTAATCTCTGAGTTGAGTATCATATCCTTGAATACTTTCGAGTTGAGTAAGTTGAGTAGTTTTGAGTATCCTTGAGTATTTCTTGAGTTGAGTAAGTTTGAGAAGAGGTAAGTGTGTTTCCTTTGTATCAAGTTTCAAGCTTATGTTATGCTTTAGAATTCCTCTTACATTCTCGTACATTCCACGTACTAAGTCATTTGGCCTGTATCTTTTTCTGATGCAAGCACAAGTATTCAGGATCATCAACAGGAGATTCGTTGACACATCCTAGAGTTCGAGTTAGCTAACAATATTTGCTCTATAAATAACAATATTTTTACAAGCAAGAATAGTATATATATCTGTAGTTCGAAACAAACTGTACAAAATAGGTCAAACTTTAAAGTGACCAAGAGACAAAATAACACAAGATAGAGACAATAATAGTTTATGTACATTCAATAATAATATTATTGTCACGCCACGAGCCTACACCCTGGGCATGGCTGGCACTCGAAGACCATTGTTGGCCTCAAGCGAACCCTTGATCTGGCTTACTTAACTCAGCGGAAGACAATATTCATATAATAACTTAAAGAAATAATATCTTAGCCAAAATGGCAACTGAACTCTTAAACGATACAAATGAAATGAATAAGACTAAAGAACTAACATCTGACTGTCTATGAAGCCTCTAATAACAACTGAGATGGATATTGGACAGACCCCACAACATCCTAATAAACTAAACTAGAAAGCAATGAAATGGATCCTACAGAATGCAAGGAGGCTTACCAACCGACTGTGAACTGCTCCATGGATCAAAGATGCGCTGGAATGTCGATCCTAGTTACCTGTGTCTGCATCATAAGATGATGCAGGGCAACTGGCATCAGTACATTGAATGCATGAGTATGTGTGTTGGAATGCTAAAACAACATAGGCTAGAAAGAATCTGAGAGAAACTGAAGAACTTACCTCGCTCAACTCAACTCAACATGACTGAACTCATTTCAATATAAAGCAGTTTAAAATCAAGTGCAATGTAAAGAAAAGTTGTTTAAAAACATTATATTAACTCTGTGTGTATGCAAAGATACAAATAACTCTGAGATGTATGTAAAAATACAAATAAACTGTTGTCTATAAAAATACAATACTTCTGTGGGAGTTTCTCTAACCGACAACCATCACATAAGAGCTATAGTGATGATACAATGATCTACCTCACGCTGCCAGCGCATCCTATACCCGGCCAAAGGTATAGGACCTGAACTGCCTAATGGATCCACTAGTCTATTTCGAATATGATTCATCTAAAAAGTATGACCCTTTCCTACCCATGGTGGCTACATAGTTTATGGTGACATAAGTTATCTCAACTCATGCTCGTCCCCAATTCGGTGCTCAATACTACTCCCAAAATATACGAGCTCTTATGTTTAAAAAAAAACATACTTCTTCTCTGATTTGAGATTAGTGCTCAAAAACTTAGCTCAAAGGCTATCTTGGAAATCTCAGTTTCCCTTCTTGCTTCATTTAGAAAGCCATTATTCCTTTCTGAAAACTAGCCCGAAGGCTCTCTGGAAATCTCAGTTTCTGTGCTTATTTAAATGTGAAAAACATTTTAAATCTCTTTGGGGAAATACTTAGTCCCCATATGCTTCTTTAAAGAAAAGAACTTCAACTTTACTCTTCACTTAACTCAAAATTTAAGTCTTAAAACAAAATTAAAACATTTGTGAAAGAGTTTTTGAAAACTTTAAGAACTTATCTTAAGTTGACTCTTGACTTTTCTTGATTTTGATCTTAACTGCTCTTGACTTGACTCTTAACTGATCCTTGAATTAAATTATGGATTCAAGGATTATGATTTGTGTATGGAAAGACCTCATGATGTTTAGGAATGATTTCAAATAGCTAATTCAAAAACAACATTCAAATTCAAGAATTCATGTCAAGAACATCAACATTCAAACACTTTTAGGACGAACTGCACTGAACTACATGTTTGGCGCTTGGGTGAATGAACCCAACGCTATGAGAGACTCACATACCTTGTAGGATCAATTCCTTGGCGAATCCACCGCCAAAATCGATCGTTCTTGGAAAATCTTGCTTTTCTTTTTGTCCTCTCTCTTGCATTCTTTCTCCAAAATCCCTAACTCTAATTTTCGAAAGCGCAAACTGAACTAACTCAATCTTTACCCCAATTATTTTATTAACAACGGATTTAATTAATTTGGTAAGGAAAATACCAAACTACCCTTTAAAAATCCGGATTGGGCATTTCTTTATTCGAACTGCCTAACTTCCAAAGGACGTATCTCACTCATCCAAACTCGGAATCATGCAAACTCAGCGGCGTTGGAAAGATAATTCCAAGAGACTTCCAACCATATAAAAAACTACACCTAAATCATCCTGAGCTAGGAGTTATGGCTGATTGAAGTTGACTAAAATCTCAACTTTAACTCACTTAAAATTTCCAGATTTCCTTATACTTTCCTAAAATGATTATTTCAAGTTCTTAGCTTCTTTCTAGCTATTTCAAGTTGCGAGATGTTACAATATCTCCCCATTGGGAACATTCATCCTCGAATGAGATTACTCTACTAGGCTAAGGGTGGTGACATCTAGTTCAACACCCAACAAGCAAATGCAACAAACAACATGCTCACTCATTATTTAAGAGCACTAAGAAGAAAATTAGTACCTTGGTCTGCATTTTCTTCGGATTCAAAGATATGTGGATATATCTTCTTCATATCCTCCTTAGTTTCCCAAGTAGCTTCCTCAACAAATTGGTTCCTTCAAAGGACTTTGACTGATGCAACCACTTTTGTCCTTAACTTGACCGGAATCTCCTCATAAGATAAGCTATCCTTGATCTCAATATTTTCAGTTGGTATGATCAGTGAAGGATCTCCCATGCACTTCTTCAACATGGAGATGTGAAACACCGGATAAACCACTGCTAGCTCTTGTGATAGCTCCCACTCATAAGCTACATTGCCCATCCTTTTGGATATTCTATAAGGCCCAATATACCGGGGACTAAGTTTCCCCTTTTTACCAAACCTCATAACACCCTTCATGGGTGAAACCTTTAGATATACCCAATCATGTACTTCAAATTCTAATGCCCTTCTCCTAACATCAGTGTAGGATTTCTAACAACTCTGTGCCGTTTTCAACCTCTCTTGAATCACTTTAACCTTATCCATAACTTGATGGACTAAATCTGGTCCTATCAACCTTGCTTCACCAACTTCAAACCATCCAATAGGAGATCTGCATCTTCTCCCATAAAAGGGCTTCAAATGGAGCCATTTTGATGCTAGAGTGGTAACTGTTGTTGTAAGCAAACTCAATTAAAGGTAGGTGATCATCCCAATTACCTTTGAAATCAATCACACATGCCATCAACATATCTTCTAATGTCTGAATGGTACGCTCTGCTTGCCTATCTCTCTAAGGTTGGAAGGCAATACTCAAGTTCACGTTTGAACCCAAACCTTTCTAAAAAGATTTCCAGAATTGTGCAGTAAATTGTGCACCTCTATCTGAAATAGTGGAGACTGGAACCCCATGAAGTCTTACCACCTCCTGAATATATAACCTGGCATAATCCTCTGTTGAATGGGTAGTCTTTACTGGTAAAAAATGGGCTGATTTTGTCATTCTGTCGACAATCACCCAAATAGAATCATGTTGTCTGCGAGACCTTGGCAAGCATGTGATGAAATCCATATTTATCATCTCCCACTTCCATTCCAGAAGTTCTATATTTTGAGCAAAACCACCGTGCCATTGGTGCTCTACTTTCACTTGTTGGCAATTTGGACACCTAGCAACAAACGCTGCAATGCCCTTCTTCATGCCATTCCACCAATACACTTCTCTCAAATCACGATACATCTTTGTGGAACACGGATGAATGGAATATCTGGAGGTATGAGCTTCATCCATGATCCTCTCTTGGGATTTTGGTCTTGCTTTTCTTTCACTTCTGACACTAGTGATGATTCAACCCCATTCGTCACTACTATTCCTGCTTCCGTGGAATCCATAAGTCGGACTCCTAAGCATGCAAGTCTATGCACATCCTTTTCTAAATCTCTATTTTCTTCCTCAACATAGGCGGTACTACCCATAGATAACCTGCTTAAAGCATCAGCAACCACATTAGCCTTACCGGGGTGGTAAAGAATACTCATGTCATAATCCTTGAGTAATTCTAACCACCTCCTTTGTCTGAGATTAAGCTCTTTCTAAGTGAACACATATTGAAGGCTCTTATAATCAGTGAATATATATCAGCATGAGCTCCATACAAATAATGACGCCATATCTTCAAAGCGAATACTACAGCAGCCAACTCTAAGTCATGGGTTGGGTAGTTCTTTTCATGAAATTTCAACTGTCTGGAGGCATAAGGTATAACTTTGCCATTCTGCATTAAAACACAACTCAAGCCAACTCTTGATGCATCACAATACACCACAAAATATTGAGTACCTTCTTGTAAGGTCAACAGTGGGGCAGTAGTCAACCTCTTTTTCAATCCTTGAAAGCTTTTCTTACAAGCTTCAGACCATTGAAATTTCACTATTTTCTGAGTCAACTTCATCAAAGGTGACGAAATGGACGAGAAACCCTCTACAAACATTCTATAATAGCAAGCCAAACCCAAGAAACTCCTAATATCTGTTGGAGATGTAAGTCTAGGCCAATTCTGCACTGTCTCAATTTTCTGAGTATCAATTTTAATTCCCTCTCCAGACATAATATGGCCTAAGAATGCCATAGACTCAAGCCAAAACTCACACTTAGAGAACTTGGCATATAACTCCTTATCTTTTTAAGTCTGAATAACTATTATGAGATGACTAACATGATTTTCTCCATTCCTTGAATAAGTTAGTATGTCATCAATGAAGACGATAACCAATATATATAAATAAGGTTTGAAGACCCTATTAATAAGGTCCATGAATGTTGCAGGTGCATTGGTCAAATCGAACGACATGACCTTAAACTCATAATGACCATGACGGGTCTTGAAAGTTGTCTTGGGAATATCACATTCCCTTAATCTCTACTGGTGGTAGCCTGATCTGATGTCAATTTTTGAGAAACAGGAAGCACCCAGAAGCTGATCGAAAAGATCATCGATTCTCGGGAGAGGATACTTATTCTTGATGGTAACCTTATTCAACTGACGATAATTTATACACATCCTAAGGGAACCATCTTTCTTTCTCACAAACTAGACCGGAGCGCCCTAAGGTGAGACACTTGGTCGAATGAAGCCCTTATCTAACAGATCCTTTAACTGCTTTTTCAACTCTTTCTACTCTGCTGGTGCCATTCTATATGGCAGAATAGATATAGGACGAGTATCTGGAAAAGGTTCTATACCGAAGTCTATTTCTATCTCAGGAGGGACTCCGGGAAGATCATCTGGAAAGACTTTTGGAAACTCTTTTACTACTGAAACTGACTGACTAGGAGGTACCTCAACACTTGAGTCATTAACTTAGACTAAGTGATAGATACAACCCTTCGAAACTAACTTCCTTCCCTTAAGGTATGAAATGAAATGACCCTTAGGCACTGCTGAACTGCTTTTCCACTCTAAGATTGGCTCATTTGGAAACTGCAACTTTACTACTCGAGTCCTACAATCAACTGAGACATAACAAACATGAAGCCAGTCCTTACGAAGAATGACATCAAAGTATACCATGTCTAACTCAATTAAATCATCCATGGTACCCTTGTGATTGACGGAAATAGGACAATCATGATAGAGTCTCTCTGCTAGAATAGACTCACCAACAGGTGTAGAAACACTGAATGGTTCTCTATGTTTCTCAGTAATAACATCAAAATTCATAGCAACATATGCAGTTACAAAATATAAACTCGCTCCTGGATCTGGCAGGGCATAAATAGTAAAGTCAAAGACTTGAATCATATCAGTGACAACATCTGGTGAATCCTCTTGCTCTTGGCGACTAGTGATCGCATAGAGGCGGTTTGCTCCTCCGCTAGTACCGGAAGTAGCTCCTCTAGGTGCAGCTCTGTCTCGTGGAGCGACCGAAGAAAACTGAGCTTTATTGCCCCCATTAACATTTTCCTGCTTGTTCTTTGGACACTCTCGCATGAAATGCCCACTCTGACCACACTTGAAGCAACCAGCGGAGCCCTTACGACAAACACCTGAATGGTTCCTACCACACTTGGCGCAAGCAGGAGGCTTACTACCCTCTTGCGCCACACTGCCCTGAGAATAGTCAGGCTTAGCTCTAGAATTATGACCATAGTACTCACCCTTGTTCTTAGGTGCAGGTGCACTACCAGATGATGGAGCATGTCCCTTATGTTTCTGTTGGAAAGGTGATCGGTTGACATTACTCTTCTACTGCCTAGACTCGTTCCCTATCTTAGCCCTCTTGTTCTTGAACTCCTCTCTATCTTTCAGATTTTCTTCCTCTACCTGCTGCACAAAGACCATCAACCTTGAAATTACCATGACCCCAATAGGCATTGCTGTCTGACCCTCTTTACTTGATATACGGCCTAACCCAGCAACAAATAACCTCATTCTACTCCTCATGTCCTTAACCATTTGCGGAGCATAACGGGATAGTTGGGTGAACTTTAACCCATATTCATGAACACTCAGAGAATCCTGCTTAAGTGTAAGAAATTCCCGTACCTTCGCCTCCTTCAATTCCCAGGGAAAGAATCACCCCAAGAAAACCTCTTCGAAATATGCCCAACTCACAGGTGGTGCATCCTCAGCTGTACCCCCTTCCCACTGATCAAACTAAGTCCTAGCAACATTCTTCATCTAATATGCAGCTAGCTCAACTCTCTCAGTATCAGCAACCCTTGGCCTGACTTACTTACTCAGCGGAAGACTCTATGCATATTTATAATGATCAATAGCACTATACTCAGTTGAATAATAAAATACCGAGAATGCTTAAAAGACAAACATTCAACTTGGCCAAAAATGGAAACTCAAATCTTAACATATGAAATGATAATTTAAAGACAACTGAACTATTAACTGTCTATGAAGCCTCTAAAACAAAGAGGGATGTCGAGACAAGACCCCCGATCATCCTAACAATGAAAAATACTGAAAGCAAAGTAAATCAGTCCTCTAGAATGCAAAGTGGCTCACCAATAGACTCTGAACTGCTCACTAGATCAACGACATGCTGGATTTCGATCCTAGTTACCCGTGTCTGCATCATAATAAGATGCAGGCCAACTGGCATCAGTACATTGAATATACGAGTATGCGAGTAAAAGTGCTAAACACAACATAGGCTTGAAATGAATCTGAAGAACTTACCTAGCTCAATTCAACTCAACATAACTGAACTTATTTCAATAGAAAGCAGTTTAAAACAAGTGCAATATAAAGAAAACATGTTTAAAACATGATGTCAACTCTCTGTGTATGCAAAGATACACTAAAACTCTAAAATATAAGTAAAAATACAAATAACTGTGTATATAAGAATACAATTACTTACGTGGGAGTTTCTCTAACCGACAACCATCATGTAAGAGCTATTGTGATGATATAGCGTTTTGCCTCACGCTGCCAAGGACGTCCTATACCTTACCGAGGGTATAGAACCTGAACTACTAAGTGGATCCACTAGTCTATGCTAAAAAGCACTGAATGAATCATCTAAAAAGTATGACCCTTTTCTACCCATTATGGCTACATGGTTTATGGGGGTTGTGAGTTGTCTGAACTCTCCCCCATATCGATGCTCAATACTACTCCCAAAAATATAATATTAGCTCTTATGTTTAAAAACATACTTCTTTCTGTGATTTGAGATTAGTTCTCAAAAACATAGCTCAAAGGCAATCTTGGAAATCAAAGTTTCCCCTCTTGCTTCATTTAGAAAGTGATTACTCTTTTCTGAAAACTCGCCCGAAGGCTCTTTGGAAACCGAGGGTTCCTTTCTTATTCAAATGTGAAAATACTTTAAACTCTTTGGGAATACATAGTCTCCATATACTTTTGAAGCGATGAACTTCAAACTTTACTCTTTAATCTTTACTCAACTTGAACTTTAAGTCTTAAAACAAAGTTAAAACATTTGGAAAAAACTTTTGGAATACTCTAAGAACTTCTCTTAACTTGCTTCTTATCTTCTAGACTTGACTCTTAAATTTCCTTGAATTGAATTATGGATTCTAGGATTGTGATTTGTGATAGGAAAGATCTCATGATGTTTAGGAGTGTTTTTAGATAACTAAACATGAGAAAATATCAAGAAATCACTGTCTGAAAGCTGGTCCACGACGTGGAGATGTATTTAAATTTTTGGTCGTGAAATTAATTTTGAGGCAGAACGGTCCGTGATCGCTCCGCGACGTGAAGGAATTTTTCCCAAATCTGGGGAGCAAGTCTGCGACGCGGAGCTAGTGCCCAGATTTGCCCGACTAGTTTTCTTCCTCGTTTTCCAGCCCCAATTCGCCTAAATTCTATTCTTCTTTCTCAAATCCTATTTAGATTCAGATACCCAGCAAATGTACCCAAGAACCCAACTCAAAAAAACTCTGAAATCCACCTTTAACTCTCAGGAATTCATCAATATCATCCCAAATTCAAGAATGAAAGTAAATTCAAGAACTCACATCAAGAACATTCAGACTTTCAATTTTTAGGACGTATTTACGCTAATAGATACATGTTTGGCGCATGGATGAACGAACCCAACACTGTGTGAACTCACATTGCTTGTAGGGATCACCCCCGATGAAATCCACAAGCTAAACTCGACGATCATGACTAATCTTGCTTCTCTTCTCCTTTCTCCTCTTCTTTTCTCCAAGCCCTACCGTATTTTGGTAAAAGCCTAAACTAATCTAATTCTGATTAGACCCTAACTTAATTACCAAAAACGAAATAAAATAATTGGGAAAGGAAAAGACCAAACTACCCTTTCAAAATCCGGATTGGACTTTCTTTATTCCAACATCCCAACTTCCAAAGGGGATAACTTAGTCATATAAACTCGGAATTGCACAAACTCAGTGGCATTGAAAAGATCATTCCAAGAGATTTCCTACCATATCTAGAAGTACCTGTAGCTCATCCGTAGCTAGATGTTATGGCCGTTTGAAGTCGGCCAAAAATCAACTTATTCTAACTTAACAAAATTTCCAGATTTTCATTTTTCCCAAAAATGACTATTTTCAATTATTAGCTTCTTCCTAGTTATTTAAATTTACGAGATGTTACAATATCTCCCCCTTGGAAACATTCGTCCTTGAATGAGATTACTCTAACTAGGCTACAGGTGTAACATGTAACATTGAGTTCAATCACTCGTAAGAAAATGCAAAACAACATGCCAACTTATAAATCAATACCAAGAAAGGATTAGTACCTTCATTTGGAACTTCTCTAGATTTGAAGAGATGTGGATAACTCTTCTTCATATCCTCTTCAGCTTCCCAAGTAGCTTTCTCAACAAATTGGTTCCTTCAAAGGACTTTGACTAATGCTACTTCTTTTGTTCTCAACTTGCGAACTTGGCGATCTAGAATCTAAACAGGGATCTCCTTATAAGATAAGTTATCCTTGATTTCAATATTTTCAGTTGGTATGATCAATGAAGGATCGCCCTTGCATTTCTTCAACATGGAGATATGAAATACTGGATGAACAGCTACTAACTCTTGTGGTAGCTCCAACTCATAAGCTACATTGCCAATCCTCTTGGATATTCGATATGGTCCAATATACAAAAGATAAACTCATTCCTAGGTCTAGCAAAGCATAAACAGTAAAGTCAAAGACTTGGATCATACCAGTGACAACATCTGGCAAATACTCTTGCTCTTGGCGACTGTTGATAGCATATAATCAGTCTATTCCTCCGCCAGTACTGGAACTAGCCTCTCTAGGTGCAGCTCTGTCTGGTGGAGCAACTGAATAAGACTGGGCTCTATTGCCCCCATTACCATATCCCTGCATGTTCTTTCGACACTGTCGCATGAAATGCCCACTCTAACCACACTTGAAACAACTAGTGGAGCCCTCACGACAAATACCTGAATGGTTCCTACCATAGTTGGCGCATGCAAGAGGCTTACTACCCCCTTGTGCCATGCTATCGTGAGAATAAGCAGTTTTAGCTATGAAGTTCTGATTATTGTACTCACCTTTGTTCTTAAGTGCAGGTGCACAAGCAGATGATGGAGTAGGGCCCTTCTGTTTCTATTAGAAGGATGATCTGTTGGCATTTCTCTTCTGATGCCCAGACTCATTCCCTGTCTTAGCCTTTTTGTTCTTAAACTCCTCTCTATCTCTCAGCTTCTCTTCCTCTACCTGCTTCACATAGACCATCAACCCTGAGATATCCATTTCACCTATCAGAAATATGGCCCTACCTTCCTTATTCGACAGACGAGCCAACTTAGCAATAAACAAGTTCATTATACTTTTCATGTTTGCAACCATTTTCGGAGCATAATGGGACAATTAGGTAAATTTCAACCCATATTCATGAACGCTTATAGAATCCTGCTTACGTGTGAGGAACTCATGTACCTTGACCTCTTTCAGTTCTCAGGGAATGAAATGCCCCAAGAAAGCCTTCACAAAACAGGCCCAACTCGCAGGTGATGCATCCTCAGCTCTGCCCCCTTTCCACTGGTCAAACCAAGTCCTAGTGACATTCTTCAGTTGTTATGTAGCTAGCTCAACTCTCTCAGTATCAGCAATATACATCACATCAAACACCTTTTTCAGTTCATCATCAAAGGTTTCCGGATCCTCAGAAGTGTTTGAACTAGTGAAAGTTAGGAGATTCATCCTCAAGAAGTCACAAATCCTTGATGTGTCAGCCTCTCCTTGTCGATCTGCTCTTAGTTGCCCAACCTGGTTAATCAAAGCTTGACTCAGCATCCTAATTGCTTTTCTGAACTTAACATTAGTGACTTCCCCTAGAGGTTGCACTTCAGGTGCATTTGGTAACTCTTGTTCCTCAATATTTCTCCTAGCTGAACGACCTCTGATTGCTTCTCGTGGTGGCATGACTATCTGAAAACACACGCAAACACGAATTAGAAGGAACTTTTTAGAGATCAACCCTAACGCACGAAAAAAGTGTGAAAGAAGTGATATATTTTCCTAAATGTTGCAGCCTCCTAATTATAGATGTGGCGCGATTCATACTGATAACTAGGACTCTACAGACACGGCTTCATACACTCCCTAGGAGTCTTGAACACTGTGCTCTGATACCAAGTTTGTCACGCCCCGAGCCTACACCCTGGACATGCCTGGCAGTCGAAGACCATTGCTGGCCTCAAGCGAACCCTTAACCTGGCTTACTAACTCAGCGGAAGACTTAACTCATCACATACATATTTATGAAGTAACTAGAATGTTATAAAGGAACATTCAACTAGCCATTAAGGCAAACTCAAGTCTTTAACATATGAATTGAAAAGTAAGGCAACTAAATTAACTAACTGACTATATGTCTGTCTATCAAGACTCTAAATAACTGAGATGGTTGTCGGGACAGGCCCACGACATCCTAATGAACTAATACTAAAACTGAAAGCAATGAAAATGAGTCCTCTGGAACACAAAGAGGCTCACCAATAGACTCTGAACTGCTCACTAAATCAACGATGCGCCGGATGCTGATCCTAGTTACCTGTGTCTGCATCATAAAAAGATGCAGGCCAACTGGCATCAGTTCATTGAATTTACGAGTATGCGAGTTGGAATGCTTAACAGAACTTAAGCTTGAAAAGAAATTGAAAGGAAACTGAAGGACTTACCTGGCTCAACTCAACTCAACATAACTGAACTCTTTTCAATATAAAGTAGTTTTAAAACAAGTGCAATATAAAGAAAAGTTGTTTAAAACATAATGTCAACTCTGAGCATATGCAAAGATACAATAAAACTCTGCAATGTAGGTAAAAATACAAACAACTGTGTATATAAGAATACAAATAACTTCTGTCGGAGTTTCTCTAATCGATAACCATCACTTAAGAGCAATAATAATTATACAACGATCTTCCTCACGCTGCCAGCGCATCCTATACCTTGCCACAGGTGTAAGACCTGAACTACTAAGTGGATCCACTAGTCTATGCGAAAAGGATTCATCTAGAAAGTATGATCCTTTTCTACCAATGATGGCTACATAATTTATGGGGGTTGTGGGTTCTCTGAACGCTCCTCCATATCGGTGCTCAACACTACTCCCAAAATATGATACTAGCTCTTTATGTTTAAAAACATACTTCTTCTGTGATTTGAGATTAGTATTCAAAAACTTATCTTAAAGGTTATCTTGGAAATCAAAGTTTCCCCTCTTGCTTCATTTAGAAAGCGCTTTGTCTTTTCTGAAAACTAGCCTGAAGGCCTTTGGAAATCGAGGGTTTCTTTCTTGTTTAAATGTGAAAACATTTTAAACCCTTTGGGAATACATAGTCCCCATATACTTTTGAAGAAATGGACTTTAAACTTTACTCCTTACTCAACTTGAACTTCAAGTCTTAAAACAAAGTTAAAACATTTATAAAAGACTTTTAAAATTTTTGAAGGACTTCCCTTACTTGACTCTTCACTTTGATCTTAACTGCTCTTGACTTGACTCTTAACTGGTCCTTGAATTAAATTATGGATCAAAGGATTGTGATTTATGATTGGAAAGATCTCATGATGTTTAGGAATTATTTTAGATAGCTAAACATGAGAAAAGACCAAAAATCAATATTTGAGGGTAGGTCCGCTATACGGAGAAGATTTTAAAATTTAGTTTCGAAATTGACTTTTGAGGCAGAAGACTTTGTGACGGCTCCGCGACGTGAAACAAAAATTCCCAACTACCTTGATCGATCTTCATGAAACTTGCCCTTTCTCCTTCTTCTTTTCTCTTCTCCTAAGCCCTAGCGTGAAATACCAAATTCTAAAACTGACTAAAATCTGATTTGACCCATATTAAACTCCTAAAAATGGATTAAAATAATAGGGCCATGAAAAGACTAAAATACCCTTTAAAAATCCAGATTGGACATTTCTTTAATCCAACAGGCCTACTTCCAAAGAGCATAACTTACTCATATGCATTCCAAGAGCTTTCCAACCATATCTAGATCTACACCTAACTCATCCTGAGATAGGAGTTATGGTCATTTGAAGTTGACCAAAAACTCACTCTTCCTAATTTAAACAATTTACTAGATTTTTCATTCTTTCCAAAAATGAATATTTCCAGTTCTTAGCTTCTTCCAATATATTTCAATCTGCGAGATGTTACAATAACTGAACTAATTTCAATATAAAGTAGTTTAAAATAAGTGCAATATAAAGAAAAGATGTTTAAAGCATGATGTCAACTCTGTGTTTATGCAAATATACACTAAAACTCTAAAATGTTTGTAAAAATAGAAATAACTGTTTATATAAGAATACAATTACTTCTGTGGGAGTTGCTCTAACCGACAACCATCAGGTAAGAGCTATTGCGATGATACAACATTTTGCCTCACGCTGCTAGGGCCGTCCTATACCCTGCCGAGGTTATATAACCTGAACTACTAAGTGGATCCACTAGTCTATGCTAAAAAGCACTAAAGGAATCCTCTAACCAGTATGACCCTTTTCTAGCCATGATGGCTACATGGTTTATAGGGCCTGTGAGTTGTCTGAACTCTCCCCCATATCGGTGCTCAATACTTCTCCCAAAAATATAATATTAGCTCTTATGTTTAAAAACATACTTCTTTCTGTGATTTGAGATTAGTGCTCAAAAACTTAGCTCAAAGGCTATCTTGGATATCAAAGTTTCTCCTCTTGCTTCATTTAGAAAGCGATTACTCTTTTTTGAAAATTAGCCTGAAGGCTCTTTAGAAACCGAGGTTTCCTTTCTTGTTCAAATATGTAAATATTTTAAACCGTTTGAGAATACATAGTCCCCATGTACTTTTGAGGAGATGAACTTCAAACTTTACTCTTTAATCTTTACTCAACTTGAACTTTAAGTCTTAAAACAAAGTTAAAACATTTGGAAAAGACTTTTGGAAAACTCTAAGAACTTCTCTTGACTTGTTTCTTATCTCATAGACTTGACTCTTAACTTTCCTTGAATTGAATTATGAATTCAAAGATGGTGACTTGTGATAGGAAAGATCTCATGATGTTTAGGAGTGTTTTTAGATAGCTAAACATGAGAAAATATCAAGAAATCACTGTCTGAAAGCTGGTCCGCGACGCGGAGATGTATTTAAATTTTTGGTCGCGAAATCAATTTTGAGGCAGAACGGTCCGTTACCGCTCCGCTCCGCTCAGGAATTTTTCCCAAATCTGGGGGGAAAGTCCGCGACACGGAGCCAGTGCCCAGATTTGCCCGACTAATTTTCTTCTTCGTTTTCCAACCCCAATTCGCCTGAATTCATTTCTTCTTCTTAAATCCTCTTTAGATTTAGATACCCAGCAAACGTACCCAAGAACCCAACTCAAAACAACTCCGAAATCGACTTAAACTTTAAATAATTCATCAATATCATCCAAAATTCAAAAACGAAAGTAAATTCAAGAGCACACATCAAGAACATACAAACTTTCAATTTTTTGGACCAATTCACGCTGAATTAAACATGTTTGGCGCGTGGGTGAATGAACCCAACGCTGTGTGAACTCACATACCTTGTAGGGATCACTCCCGATGAAATCCACAAGCTAAACTCGACGATAATGACGAATCTTGCTTCTCTTCTCCTTTCTCCTCTTCTTTTCTGTTTTCTCCAAGCCCTAGAGTATTTTGGTAAAAGCATAAACTGATGTAATTCTGATTAGACCCTAACTTAATTACCAAAAACGAAATAAAATACTTGGGCAAGGAAAAGACCAAACTACCCTTTCAAAATCCGGATTGGACTTTCCTTATTCCAATAGCCCAACTTCCAAAGGTCTTAACTCACTCATACGAACTAATAATCGTGCAAACTCCCTGGCGTTGGAAAGATCATTCCAAGAGCTTTCCTACCATATCTGGAAGTAACTCTAACTCATCTTGAGCTAGAAGTTATGGCTGTTTGAATTTGGCCAAAACTCAACTTATTCTAACTTGACAAAATTTCCAGATTTTCATTCTTCCAAAAAATGACTATTTTCAATTATTAGCTTCTTCATAGTTATTTCAATTTGCGAGATTTTACAGATTAGACTTAAATAATTTTAGGATAAAGTTTCTAGATTCACATTGTTATGAGATCACATAAAAGATTGACGGAAATATTGATTTCAAAATGATTGTAAAAAGAACTCAATAATATTTCTGAAGGAATACATTCAAGTGATAATGTGTCAATTCATACACTATTTAACAACACGTCATAAGTGCTAAGTCTAATTTAATTAGAAGGGAAGGAACAAGTATCGATAACTATTTCAATTACAATTATTTGTATTTCCTTGTGCAACATGTAATTATAGATAAATGTTTAATTGAATGAAGCTTCCATCATCGTGATTGAATTAGGTAGAATATATTTCCTTAAATGATCCTTACCGATAGATTGCAAATTTATTATTTTCTCTTCTTTGTCTCTGAAACAATTTTAAATTTGAAGTTAAGAATTTTATTCTTTTAAATTCTTTAAGGTTAGAATCTTCCCAAACATTTATAGTCATTTATTTGTCACTCTATTACCTTGACATAAAGAATGATCTCATGTAATTGTGTAATGTCAAAACACATCGGCAGGGATATTTGAATTCCTTGTCCAAGAAAGACACAAGTGGTTGCCTTGGGGACAATTTTTCTCTTAACTGCGCAGGAATATGAACAAAACACGTGCATCCAAACACTCGCAAATGCTGTACGCATTTATATTAATATACATTAAATATCAAAGACTTGGACTTGGACTTGGACTTGGGGCTTGAGGTTGGATTAGACCTTAAAATAAATATTTTTATAAAGCTTAAATATTTGCTCTATAAATAACAATGTTTTTACAGACAAGAATAGTATATTTATCTGTAGTTCAATACAAACTGTACAAAATAGGTCAAAAGTTAAAGTGAGAAAGAGACAAAATAACACAAGATAGAGATAATGATATTTTATGTACACTCAATAAAAATATTGTGAACATCATTTTTGAGAAATCTTTTCACAATATATAGGCATGGTTGCAAAACAGTATTCCTTCATGCTTCGTCAACAACTTATTTTCTATCTTCTTTGGAAACGTCAATAGCAATAATATGACGCACCGACCACATTTTCTCATTTATTAATCGTTGAATCTTGTCAAGTTGGTTACAAATTAATATACTAGTATTACACTTGATACTTGAAATTGAAGCTTGAAGAATCAACTTCTTTGATTCATCATCTTCGTCTATATTATTTTCGTCCCTTAAATATTAGGCCATTTCAGGGACACCAATGGACCTTCGGATTCCTTTGGTGTAATCTGCATATGGAATGAAAATTTGCCGCACCTCATCCAACAGCCTTGCATGCAACATAAATTTAAGAATAGTTTTACTTAGTTGAACATATATTTTAAAACCAAAAGTATTATTAAGAAAACTATACAAGAAAAGTTTTAGTTAGAGTCATTATTATATTTTGATTCATATATAAAATAACTACAAAAACTACCTACATTGACAATTTCATCAATCCTCGTGTCAACTCTACATGTCATGCCCCGAGCCTACACCCTGGGCGGGACTGGCACTCGAAGACCATTGTTGGCCCCAAGCGAACCCTTGGCCTGATTTACTTAACTCAACGGAAAACAATATTCATAGCTATAATGATCAAAGAACTTAACTGAACTGAATAATAAAATAACTGAGAATGTTTTAAAGATTTAAACATTCAACTTGGCCAAAAGTGGCAACCCAAGTCTTAACAATAAGAAATGAAAATGAAAATACTCACATGACTAACATCTGACTATCTATGAAGCCTCTAAAACAACTGAGATGGATGTTGGGACAAACTCCACAACATCCTATGAACTAACTACAAAGCAATGAAAATAGATCCTCCGGAATGCAAGGAGGCTCACCGACTGACTCTGAACTGCTCACTAGATCAATGATACGCTGAGATGCCGATCCTAGTTACTTGTGTCTGCATCATAAGACGATGCAGGCCAACTGGCATCAGTACATTGAATGTACGAGTATGCGACTTGGAATGCTAAAACAACATATGCTTGGAAGGGAATCTGTAAGAACACTTACCTTGGCTCTTTTCAACTCATGAATACTTAATTGAACTCATTTTAATATAAAGCAGTTTAAAACAAGTGCAATATAAAGATAAGTTGTTTAAAAACATGATGTCAACTCTGTGTATATACAAGGATACAACATAACTCTGAAATGTATGTAAAAATACAATAAACTAATGTATATAAAAATACAATAACTTTTGTGGGAGTTTCTCTAACCGACAACCATCACATAAGCTCTATAGTGATGATACATCGATCTACCTTACGCTGCCAACGCATCCTATACCCGGCCAGAGGTATAGGACCTGAACTACTAAGTGGATCTACTAGTCTATTGTGAAAAGAGTTCATCTAAAAAGTATGACCCTTTTCTACCCATGGTACCTACATGGTTTTATGGAGAAGTGAGTTATCTGAACTCATGCTCGCCCCCAATTCGGTGCTCAATACTACTCCCAAAATATACTAGCTCTTATTTTTAAAAACATATTTCTTCTATGATTTGAGATTAGTGCTAAAAAACATAACTCAAAGGCTATCTTGGAAATCTCAGTTTCCCTTCTTGCTTCATTTAGAAAGCTATTACTCTTTTCTGAAAACTATCCCGAAAGCTTTTTCGAAATCTCAATTTTCGTTCTTATTTAAATGTGAAAACATTTTAAATCTCTTTGAGAATACTTAGTCCCCATATACTTTTGAAGAAATGAACTTCAACTCTTTACTCTTTGCTTAACTTGAAATTTAAGTCTTAGAACAAAGTTAAAACATTTGGAAAAGACTTTTGGTAAACTCAAAGAACTTCTCTTGACTTGACTCTTACTTTTCTTGACTTTGATCCTAACTTTCCTTGAATTGGATATGGATTCAAGGTTCATGATCTCATGTTTATGGATGATATAATGATGTTTAGATTTACCTTAGAGTGTTTGAATCAACTAGAAATTATAGGTACATTGCTAAGGAACAAGTACTAAAAGGTGGGGAACGAGTGAGGAGAACTGGCGTCCCTGGCCCTCTGAGAGGCGCGGGGCGCCAGCCCTCAACATTCAGATACCAAGCTGGGGCGCTCTGGCTGGCGTGTCACCCCAGAGCCCCACATTCAGGGATTACTTCGGGGCGCTCTGGCTGGCGTTTCACCTTAGAGCCCCACATACAGGGATTGGTTTGGGGTGCACTGGCTAGCGCGACGCCCCACCCCCTTCCGCAGGTGCTTGTCGACTTTTCTTCTCCGTTTTCAACTCTAAACCCTCTAAACTTCAATTGTTCTTTTCCCAAACACTCGGGATCATTTATACCCTCAATATATGATAGATTCAAACCGAAATTACACCTGGAAACATGAATAAAATTGCAAGAAACTTCAACAAAACAACCCATAAGAATTCAAACGAATTTCATTAAGAACTCAAAAGATTTACTTTCAAACCACACATATTCGCTGAATTGAATCATAATTGGCACGTGGGTGAACTAACTCAACACTATGTGATCTCACATACCTTTTTAAGGATCACCCCCGACAAAATCCACAAGCTATCCTTGACGAAATCGACGAATCTTACTTCATCTTCTCCTTTCTCCTCTTTTCTATTTTATCCAAGCCCTAGGGTGAACTCTAACTTTTCTAAACTGATCAAAATCTGGTTTTACCCCAATTAATATCCTAAAAACGAATTAGAATAATTAGGTAAGGAAAAGACTAAATAACCCTTCAAAATTTCGGATTAGACTTTCCTTAATCCAACAACCCAACTTCAAAAAGGCATAACTTACTCATATGAACTCGGAATCGCGCAAAACTTGGCGGCGTTGGAAAGATAATTCCAAGAGCTTTCCAACCATATCAGGAATTACACCTAACTCATCTTGATCTAGGATTTATGGCCATTTGAAGTTTACCAAAACTCAACTTTTCCTAACAAACAAATTTCCAGATTTTCATTCTTTCCAAAACTTACTATTTCCAATTATTAGTTTCTTCCTAGTTATTTCAAATTGTAAGATGTTACAATATCTCCCCCTTGGGAACATTCGTCCTCGAATGAGATTATTCTTACCAGGCTCAGGGTGTAACATCAAGTTCTAACACCCAACAAGCAAATGCAAACAAACAACATGCTCACTCATAATATAAAGAGTACTAAGAAGAGAATTAGTACCTTGATCTGCATTTTCTCCAGATTCAAAGAGATGTGGCTATCTTTTCTTCATATCCTCTCCAGCTTCCCAAGTAGCTTCCTCAACAAATTTGTTCCTCCAAAGGACTTTGATTGACTCAACCTCTTTTGTCCTCAACTTGCGAACTTGGCGGTCTAAGATCTGAACATGAATCTCCTTAAAAGATAAGCTATCCTTGATCTCAATACTATCAGTTGGTATGATCAATGAAGCATCGCCCATGCATTTCTTGAACATGGAGATGTGGAACACCATATGAACTGCGGCTAACTCTTGTGGTAGCTCCAACTCATAAGCTACATTGCCAATCCTTTTGGATATTCGATAAGGTCCAATATACCGGGGACTAAGTTTCCCCTTCTTACCAAACCTCATAACACCCTTCATGGGTGAAACATTAAGATATACCCAATCATCAACTTCAAACTCTAACTCCATTCTCCTAACATCAGTGTAGGATTTCTGACGACTCTGCGCCATTTTCAACATCTCTTGAATCACTTTCATCTTCTCCATAGCTTGATGAACCAAATTTGGCCCAATCAACCCTGCTTCACCAACTTCAAACCTAAATAGGATCATGTTGTCTTCAAGACCTTGGTAAACCTATGATGCAATCCATATTGATCATCTCCCACTTCCATTCTGGAAGTTCTATATTCAGAGCCAAACCACAGGGCCTTTGGTGCTCTACTATAACATATTGGCAATTTGGACACTTAGCGAAAAATTTTGCAATGCCCTTCTTCATGCTATTCCACCAATAAACTTCTCTGAAGTCACGATACATCTTTGTGGAACCGGGATGAATGGAATATTTAGAGCTATGGGCTTCCTCCATAATCCTCTTTTAGAGTCCATCCACCATAGGTACACACAATCTACCTTGATATCTCAATACACCATCTTCCCCTTGTTCAAAAGCTAATACTTTTTGCTTATGAACATTTGCCTTCAATATAAGCAAAATGGGATCTTGGTCTTGCTTTTCTTTCACTTCTGACACTAATGAAGATTCAGCCCCATTCGTCACCACTATTACTCCTTTTGTGGAATCCATTAGTCGGACTCCTAAGCGTGCACGCCTATGCACATATTTTGCTAACTCTCTCTTTTCTTCCTCAACATGGGTGGTACTACACATAGACAACCTGCTTAAGGAATCAGCAATAACATTAGCCTTACCTGGGTGATAAAGAATACTCATGTGATAATCCTTGAGTAATTCTAACCACCTCCTTTGTCTGAGATTTAGCTCTTTCTGAGTAAACACATACTGAAGACTCTTGTGATCGATGAAAACATCCACATGCACACCATACAAATAGTGACGCCATATCTTCAAAGCAAATACTACAGCAGCCAATTCTAAGTCATGGGTTGGGTAGCTTTTCTCATGAACTTTGAACTGTCTGGAGGCATAAACTATAACTTTGCCATTCTTCATTAATATACAACCTAAACCAACTCTAGATGCATCACAATACACCACAAAACCTTGAGTACCTTCTGGTAAGGTCAAAACTGGGGCAGTAGTCAACCTTTTTTTCAATTCCTGAAAGCTTTTCTCACAAGCTTCAGACCATTGAAATTTTACTTTCTTCTAAGTCAAATTGGTCAAAGGAGACGAAATAGATGAGAACTCCTCTACAAACCTTCTATAATAACCAGCGAAACCCAAGAAACTCCTAATATCAGTTGGAGATGTGGGTATAGGCCAATTCTGCACTCCCTCAATTTTCTGAGTATCAACTTTAATTCTCTCTCCAGACAAAATATGGCCTAAGAATGCCACATACTCAACCCAATATTCACACTTAGAGAACTTGGTATACAACTCCTTATCTTTCAAAGTCTAGAGAACTATTTTGCGATGGCTAGCATGATCTTCTTTATTCCTTGAATAGATTAGTATATCATCAATGAAGATAATAACAAACATATATAAATAAGGTTTGAAGACTCTATTCATAAGATCCATGAACGCTGCTGGCGCATTGGTCAAACCAAAGGGCATGACCAAAAGATCATAATGACCATATCTGGCTCTGAAAGCTGTCTTTGGAATATCATATTCCCTTACTCTTCATTTATGATAGCCTGATCTGAGGTCAATTTTTGAGAAACAGGAAGCACCCTGAAGTTGATCGAAAAGATCATAAATTCTCGAAAGAGAAAAGTTATTCTTGGTGGTGACCTTGTTCAACTGGCAGTAATCTATACAGATCCTAAGGGAACCATCTTTCTTTCTCACAAATAATACCAAAGCGCCCCAAGGTGAGACACTTGGTCGAATAAAGCCCTTATCTAAAAGATCCTTTAACTGCTCTTTCAGCTCTTTCAACTCTTTCAACTTTGCTGGTGCCATTCTGTATGGCGGAATAGATATAGGATGAGTATCTAGAAGAAGATCTACACCGAAGTCTATCTCTCTCTAAGGAGGGACTCTGGGTAGATCATTAGGAAATACTTCTAGGAACACTTTTACTACAGGAACTGACTGAATAGGCGGTACCTCAACACTTGAGTCATTAACTTGGACTAAGTGATAGACACAACCCTTAGAAACTAACTTTATTACTTAAGGTACGAAATGAAACGACCCTTAGGCACTGCTGAACTGCTTTTCCACTCTAAGACTGGCTCATTTTGAAACTAAAACTTGACTACTTGAGTTCTACAATCAACTGAGGCATAACAGACATGAAGCCAGTCCATACCAAGAATGACATGAAAATCTACCATGTCTAACTCAATTAAATCAGCCATGGTACTCTTGTGATTGACGAAAACGGGACAATCACCATAGACTCTCTCTGCTAGAATAGACTCACCAACAAGCGTAGAGACACTGAATGGATCACTAAGTTGCTCAGGATTGATATCAAAGTTCATAGCAACATATGGAGTTACAAAAGATAAACTCACTCCTGGATCTAGCAAGCCATAAATAGTAAAGTCAAAGACTTGAATAATACCAGTGACAACATCTAGTGAATCCTCCTACTGTTGGCGACTGTTGATAGCATATAAGCGGTTTGTTCCTTCGCCAGTATCGAAAGTAGCCCCTCTAGGTGAAGTTTTGTCTGGTGGAGCAACTGAAGAAGACTGAGCTCTATTGCCCCCATTACCACTTCCCTACTTGTTCTTTGGACACTCTCGCATGAAATGCCAGTCTGACCACACTTGATACAACTAGTTAAGCCCTCACGATAAATACCTGAGTTGTTCCTACAACACTTTACGCATGCAAGAGGCTTAATACCCCCTTGCACCACACTACCCAGTGAATAAGCAGGTTTAGCTCTGAAGTTCTGATTATTGTACTCACATTTGTTCTTAGGTGCAGGTGCACTAGAAGATGATGGAGAAGGTCCCTTCTATTTTTGTTTGAAGGATGACCGGTTGGGATTACTCTTCTGCTGCCTAGACTCATTCCCTGTCTTAGCCCTCTTTTTCTTGAATTCTTCTCAATCCCTCATTTTCTCTTCCTCTACTTGCTGCACATAGACCATCAACCTCGAAATGTCCATGTCTCCAATAAGCATTGTTGCCCCGCTCTCTTTGATTGATAGACGGCCCAACCCAGCAACAAACAAGCTCATCTTACTCCTCATGTCCTTTACCGTCTCCGGAGCATATCAGGATAGTTGGGTGAACTTCAATCCATATTCATGAACACTTAGACAATCCTCTTTAACTATGAGGAACTCACGTACCTTAGCCTCCTTTAGTTCTCGGACAAAAGAAACGCCTCAGGAAAGCCTCTTCAAAACATGCCCAACCCGCAAGTGGTGCGTCCTCAGCTCTACCCACCTTCCACTAGTCAAACCAAGTCCTAGCAACAATTTTCATCTGATATGCAGCTAGCTCAACTCTCACAGTATCAGTAACATGCATCACATAAAACACCTTTTTCAGTTTCGCAAAAAAATTCTCTAGATCCTCTGCAGTGCTCGAACCAGTGAAACTTGGAGGGTTCATCCTCAAGAACTCACGAATCCTTGAAGTGTCAGCCTCTTCTTGTCGAGCTCCTCTCTTCTGCCCAGCTTTGTTAGTCACAACTTGACTGAGCATTCTTATACCCTCTCTGAACTCAGTATTCGTAACTTCTCCTTGCGGTTGCACTTCAGGTGCATTGGGTAAGTCTTGGTCCTCAACATTTCGCCTAGCAGGGCGACCTCTGACAGCTCTTCATGAAGGAATGACTATCTGAAAACACGCGCAAGCACGAATTAGAGGAAAACTTTTTAGACATAAAATCTAACGCACGAAATGAGTGTGAAAGAACTGAGAAATTTTTCCTAAATGTTGTAGCCTCCTAATTATAGATGTGGTGCGCTTCACACCGATAACAAGGACACTACAGATACGGCTTCATAGACTCCCTAGAACTCTTGAACTCTGTGCTCTGATACCAAGTTAGTCACACCCCGAGCCTACACCCTGGGTGGGTATAGCACTCGAAGACCATTGCTGGCCCCAAGCGAACCCTTGCCCTGACTTACTTAACTCAGCGGAAGACAATATTCATATCTATAATGATAAAAGAACTTAACTGAACTGAATAATAAAATAACTGAGAATGTTTTAAAGATTGAAACATTCAACTTGGCAAAAAGTGCCAACCCAAGTCGTAATAATTAGAAATGAAAATGAAAAAACTCACAGGACTAACATCTGATTGTCTATGAAGCCTCTAAAATAACTAAGATTGATGTTGGGACAAACCCCACAACATCCTAATGAACTAACTAGAAAGCAATGAAAATAGATCCTCTGGAATGCAAGGAGGCTCACCGACTGACTCTGAACTACTCACTGGATCAACGGTGCGCTGGGATGCCGATCCAAGTTACCTATGTCGGCATCATAAGACGATGCAGGCCAACTGGAATCAGTACATTGAATGTACAAGTATGCGAGTTAGAATGCTAAAACAACATAGGCTTGGAAGGGAATCTAGAAGAACACTTACCTTGGATCTTCTAAACATATGAATACTTAACTAAACTCATTTCAATATAAAACAAATGCATTATAAAGAAAAGTTGTTTAAAAACATGATGTCAACTTTGTGTATATACAAGGATACAACATAACTCTGAAATGTATGTAAAAAACAATAAACTGATGTATATAAAAATACAATAACTTCTGTGGGAGTTTCTCTAAGTGACAACAATCACATAAGAGATATAGTAATGATACAGCGATCTACCTCATGCTTCTATCGCATCCTATACCCGGCCAGAGGTATAGGACCTTAACTACTAAGTGGATCCACTAGTCTATTGTGAAAAGGGTTCATCATAAAAGTATGACCCTTTTCTACGCATGGTCGCTACATGATTTTATGGAGACGTGAGTTATCTGAACTCATGCTCGCCCCCAATTCGGTGCTCAATACTACTCCCAAAATATACTAGCTCTTATGTTTAAAAACATACTTCTTCTGTGATTTGAGATTAGTACTCAAAAACAAAGCTCAAAGGTTATCTTGAAAATCTCAGTTTTCCTTCTTGCTTAATTTAGAAAGCTATTACTCTTTTCTGAAAACTAGCCCGAAGGCTCTTTGGAAATCTCAATTTCCATTCTTATTTTAAAATGTGAAAACATTTTAAATATCTTTGGAAATTTTTGCTTATCGTGACCAACGACACTAACCTACGGTACAGGTGTCTACGATCGTTGATAATATAGTAACCCAACTAAAGGTTGGGGTCGTATCCCAAGGGAGTGGTTTTGAGAATTAACAGAAAAATAAAATTTAGTTCTAATTAATCGTAGCTAAAGACATTAACGAGAAAAAACATTGTAATTTAAATGGGGTGACTCAGAAGTATCAAATATCAATTGGGGGTTTTGTCACAAGTAGTAAGAACAACAAAAATTAACAAGAAAATCAAGTATGGGGGAAAGTTCTTGGGGTGTACCACAATACAAGTTGGGATAAATCGTTGCGTACATACATTTGATAGGAAATTTACAAGATAATAGTGACTAGGCTAAACTTTAGATGGAAATAAGTTCCCTCTCGGGCAACTTACCCCGTTTCAAATGGGTTCCTCTCGGACACAACTTGCCGCATGAAGACCAGCCTACGCTGTAACGACCCAAAAAACGAACTAGTGAAACTAGAGCCTCACATGTGAGTTTGGAGTGTTGTTTAAGGGCTTAAGGGGTTGATTAGCTAGTTGATTAATCACCTTTATAAGCTAGCAAGACCTTAAGCTAGGTCATGAAATCATTTAGAACCGAGACCCTGAAAACAGTCCCCTAAAAACAGTTTTTAGTTTTAAGTTAGGAGTGAGGGTCAACTTTAAATTGTCATATCTTTTAGTTCAAAACAAATTAGGTGGGCCATTACCTATCCAATTAAAGGTATCTGAGTCCTCTTTCCAACGCCACCGAGTTTGCCCTTTTCCGATCTCGGAGTAAAAAGTTATGCCCAAAATAGTGAAGCACTGTCAAAAAGGGCGAACTTAGTCGGGTTTAGTGGAAACTTTTAAGTGGGTCCTTATTTCTTTTCCTAAGTTGAGCCCCTTTTATTATATGCCTTTCTTAGCAATTATAAAACCCTTCTAGACCAAATTCTTCCATTTTAAGTCACTCCAATTAGAATTAAAAAGAACTCACCTCCTCTCAAATACTTTTCTCTCTACAATCATCCATTTTAAGAAAGTCAAGAACTTGGAGCTAGGGCTTGGTTTGGAGGTGGTGTCTTCATCAATTTTCTTGGGGAATCTTAACAAAGGTATGATGACCCTTGATCCTTGATTATCTTTCCTTCAAGGAGTCCACTAAAAAGGGTTTCAAAAGTCTTCAAAGAACAAAACTTCTATTTTCTATTCTAGGTATGGGTTCATGGGTAAAATGTTTTCAAAGTCATTATATTGGTGAATTGAAGTTGTATTTATGATTTTAAGATGATTTTATATGAAACTTCTTCAAGAACCCAT
>JAJOOE010009628.1:0-41388 GCA_036250405.1 Solanum raphanifolium | reverse complement strand
AAATAAAGAAAGAAAAATTAGTTATGTTCTTTTTTTGTCCTTGGGCATTTCAACACAAAGTAAACAAGAGTACGTCATGCACTCATGAGAAGTATGGAACATGCCATGTCAGCGCTGGGTAATAGACACATTTTCTATTAACAATTAGTTGTTTAATAGGTACACCCCTTAGTTTTAGGTGTATTTATATAAATTTGGGGCAAGTTTAAGGAGTCGCATATGTATTCAACTGCCTCTAGGAGATCTTTTGTTAGCTTGTCTTAATAAGCCTGCAAATAACCAAGATCTTTTTTTCTATTGCAGGTGGTTCTCCCAGTAGACCAACTTAAAGCTGTTAATCCATCAATTAGCAAGATCAATCCAGCTGAGAAGTACATCCAGGTCATCTCAGTTGACAATCATGAGTTTTGGTTTATGGGTTTTGTTAACTATGATAATGCTGTCAAAAGCCTGCAAGGTGCTCTGTTGGGTGATCATTCATAGCTGGTGCGTCAAGTTCTTGATCATTTCAGATGAGGTCTGTGGCAGTGGTGCTTGCTTTTAATGTAGATAAAATTCTGTAAAATATGGCAAATCGGGGGTCGGTTATTGTTGTGCCTACATGCTTTAGTTTGTCTATTGGTTTGGTATCTTGTGTATTACACCCTCTATTTCCTGGATGATTATTATTAGCATCTTTTAGTATTTCTAATTTTGTATTGGTGGATTCAATTGCTATTTATACTAAATCATTCAGAGAATACACTAGTGGATTTGGTAATACATAATTCATTGTATATCATCATGAAATTGAATAAAGTTATTCTTTGTAATAAGATATTCGCTTGTTTATGTATCTGCTGGAAATGCAATGTAGTTACCGAATTGTATGAATTAACTAACTGTTCATCTCTTTTACCTTGATTGAGTAATTTTGAGGTACTGTTCAGCCTTCAATTCTCAGAAATGATATTTTAACTTGAAGGGTTAAATTTGCAAATCCTGTAGTCTGAATCAAGTATCTGCATGTTAAATTAAAAATGTTCTTTCTTTTGCCCTTTGGCAGTGGGATTAAAGACATTTGAAAGTTTCAAATAAATCTGAAAGAACCCCAATCAACCTTCAAAGCAATCTTGACAGGATGTTCATAGGAGCTACTCTTAATTCACTACTCTTTATCTAAATCATGTTACATTCAAGTATCAACTAGTGTTTTTGTTACTCTTAAAACATAATAATGCAAGGCATGACTTTGAAATTTCCTTAACATCTTACGTAAAGAACGTAGAGAACAAGTCAATAGGTTAAACTATGTCTATTGAGACCTGCCCACTTCAAGATAGAAAGAAGCTTGAATCTATGATATACCTTGGTGTTTAGCTCACAAGTCTTTTTGAACAACCATTAGTTTGAATTTAATTGTGACTCTAGTTTAAATGTTCAACACCCATGCAGGGGGCTCAACGTAATCGAAGGCCTAAAGCGAATTTTCATTTGAAGGCCTAAAATCTAAACCAATTTCATGTGTTTATTTAAAATTTATGTTTCTTACACTTTTCAAATGCAAATTATTACTTAGTATTGTTTTCAATTATTATTTCAGATATGATTTTATCAATTCAACATTGAAATTTTTTATTTCACTAAGATAATCATTATATGAATTATAACATAATATAAGTAATAAGTTGACAATTTTAAATAAAGATAAGAGTTAGAACATAATGGGGTCAAAGATACTAAAGTAATATAATTTTTTTTTATAATAAAAAAATTAACACATACTTTATTCTTGGTAAAATTTGAGGCCTCCTAAAATTGGGGGCCTAAGGCATATGCCTTAATTATCAAAGCATAGAGCCGGCACGGCACCCATGTTTAATTTGCCTTCACCTTCTATTAAGTTCAATACAATTTTTTTGTTTGTTTTGTTTTTGTATGCAATAAATTAACAACAAACAACATATTCACTCAAATTTCACAAGTGCCATTTTCTTTAATGGTATGCATCTAATACAATGAGATGATCGAAATTCGGACCCTTTCACCTCCCACTTCAAATCGAGAAGAGTTCATAAATGGAGGTTGGTCTTTGATATTTTATCCCCATAAGAGAAGTCAAGATAATATCTCAAAATGGTTACTCAACTAAGGATTTTTATTTTAGAAAGTCATTCAAATAAGAGTCCTTATCTTAGAAAGTCACTCAACTATAAATATTTCACTCACAAAGTCATCCAATTAATTTTATTGAAATACCTTTTTTTTTGTTTTAAGTTAAATATTTAAGGAACAAAAAATATCTGTTTAAATCATCTTATTGATTCAACCCACTAAGATTATATGAGTGAAATATATATTTACCACTAAAATCATAAAGTCATTTTATGATTTTATAATTTATATATTATATTGTCATGTCAAAACTAATATTGGCATAATATTCTGATATGTTTCCAGTTTACTAGTTATAGTAATGGAGTGAACAAAATAAAATCATAAAGTTGTATTTGTTTTTATAACTTAGGTCTCATTTGTTTTCATTAAGATTCAGACCTTTGAATCTGAATACACGTCTGAACATTAAGATTTGCATTAAGAGCTAGGTGTCTAGATCTGAATATTAAGATGCGGTCTCCAAATCTGAACACTGAATGATTATTGTTTGTTTTCAATATTTGAATGTGCATATGAAATCAAACATTATACTAATAAAATATTATAAAAAATTCAGTTCAACAAAAAATATTACTTTTTGATTAAAAAAATATCATAATCATCAAGCATAACATAAAAAAAATCAGGAATAAAAAGTATTTCATAGGCACAATATAACATCAAAAGTTCAATAACTTTGATAAATACCAGTTGAAATATAATAAATAAGGTATCACATTATCAATGCCTAACATATATTTTGGCTAATTAGAAAAACTAAAGAATTCTTATCTTTTTTCCGATAACCCTAATCAAATTCTCTAACTTGTGAACCTCTAACGTCATTCATGCTTTTTTGTAGTGGACACTTTTACAAAATATACTAACACATGAATTGTATCATAACTCTTCCCATCCAAGTCCATCTAATTTTTCCATATATTCTTCAAATGTAGGTGCACTATATTTTTAATCAATAACTCCATAGCAATAATCATCTTCTCATCAATTTACAATTCGGACGAATAAGATTTTTTTCTTCCCAAAACTTTTTTTTCCGCTGAAACTAAAGATTGGGATGGAAATTATTAAGAGCTCCATTATTTTGTCACCAACTAGTTCAACAACAATAATATATTGTGTTATCTCACAAACATATTTGATGATCAAAGAGTCTCAATAAAATTATTGGCCTAAGACAAAATTCTAATAAGAGACCTCAAATATGTATACATAGTTATTATTTTTAATTACGAATAGTAATTTTTTCACTCAAAAACCTTGATGAACATCAATATACGAAAAATATTATTGCAACAAGTGTTCTTGACAAACATCAATACACCCTAAGAAAATTATTAATATAAAAAAATACTTGTAAAGATTATGAAAACTTACCCGTTCAAGAGGAAAAAATTGGTGTTTGATTGAGAAAAGAGAGGAAGAAAGTTTGTAGTTGTGAGAGCAAAAGTCATGCAAAGACCGAGAGAGGCGATACAATATTATTTTATAACTTATTAAATAAGTCTGAATGGTGTTAAGACTCTCTTACAGAGCTGATCCGTCAGACCTTTTCGGGTCCATTAAGAAGGTTTTTGAAAAAAGAAACAAATGGACTTAATGGACTATTCAGATTCAGACCTAAAAACCAAACATACTTAATGGATTGAATCTAAATGATTAAGATTCAGACCTCCATTAAGTGCAAACAAATGAGTCCTTATATTCTATCTAATATATATTATGATGTCAAAACTGATATTGGAACAATATTCTGCTATGCTTCCAGTTAAATAAATATAAATATTATGAATTTATGTTAAACTAAATTAAATTTTATTAACTAAAATATTTATGTGATGTACATTTATCTTAGCAGGATACCGAAATTGTTTAAATGAGTACCTTTTTATTTCTTAAATTTTTAGCTTAAAACAAATTTTTATTTTAATAAATCTAATGAAAAAGTTATTTAAATTAATCAAGTGACTTTTTAAGTGAAATATAATAATTAAGTGACTCTAAGCGAAAAATATGTAGTTAAGTGCCTTTTTAAGTGAAATTTATAGTTGAGTGACTTTTGAGTTTTAAAACAAAGGTGAGAGCCTTTCTACTCTTAGTTGAGTGACTTTCTATGAAACATGCATGCATATGGAAACATGAGAATAGGTGAAACACATGAATCTCAAAGAGTACACGAGAGAAGCTAATACCTCAAGTTGAAATTGAAGCGGAGGAAAAGAGATGTAGGTACTTGGACATCATACCGACTTCGGTCTCCCAAATAACACTCTCAACTAATTGATTCCTCCAAAGAACTTTCACGGAAGCAACTTCTTTATTTCTCAACTTCAGGACTTGATGGTCTAGAATCTCAAATAGAACTTCTTCATAAGAAATACTTTCTTTCACATCAACACTGTCTAAAGGCACAACTGAAGTAGGATTACCAATACACTTTTTCAACAAGGAAACATGAAACACCGAATGCATCGATACCAAATCTGAAGGCAAATCCAACTCATAAGCCACACGACCGAAATGCCTCAAAATCTGACATTGACCTACATAATGGGGACTAAGCTTCCCTTTCTTTTCAAACCTCATCACACCCTTCATAAGTAAAAAATTTCAAGTAAACTCAATCATCAACGACGAATTCAAGCTCTCTTTTTCTCACATCTGCAAAGGAAATCTGTCGACTTTGAGTCGTCCTCAATCTATCTCTTATAAGTCAAACCTTCTCCATATCCTCATGAACTAACTCGGGCCCAATCAAAGCAACCTCACCAACTTCAAACCAATTGATATGGGATCTACACTTCCTACCATAGAGAGCCTAAAACAGAGCTATCTGAATAATGGAGTGATAACTGTTATTTTAAGCAAACTCAATCAAAGACAAATAATCATCCTAATTAACTTAAAAGTAAATCACACAAGCTCTCAACATATCCTTTGAAGTCTAAATAGTCCGCTCGGCCTGACTATCAATCTTCGGATGGAAGGTCGTGCCAAGCTTAACTTGGGTACCTTAGTTTGATATGATGGATAAGGGCATACCATGCATTTTAACCATATCTCGAATATAAATCTTAACATATTCCTCGGCTGAATAAGAAGTCTTCACGGAAATGAAATGTGCCAATTTCATCAATTGGTCCATAACAACCCAAATGGATTCATGCTATCGGGTGCGGGGTAAAACTCTAATGAAATCCATATTCAAATATTCCCACTTCCAAGTAGGGATGCTAATATCTTAATTCATACCTCTCATCTTCCTATGCTCAACATTCACTTGTTGGCAATTCAAATACTTAGCCATATATTTTGCAATATCTGATGAGTCCACGATTTGGACTAATTTAGGGATTTATTTTAATAGATTTAGTGTCCTCAAATGCATATTTAGTGCCAATCCTTGATTTTCAGGTATTTGGATTGAGGAAAAAAGCATGGACACTAATGAATAAAAAGAAAGAAGGCAACAGAAAGAACGAAGAAAAGAAGGCTTGAGGATCACCTAACCCATTGGGCGAGTCGCCGAATAGCCATGGCCTCGCCTAAAGTTTCAGTGTGCCAAGCCCTGAAGGAGAAAATCAAGTCGGCGATAGAAAGGAGTAGTCAGCGAGTCGTCGAACGGTTCTGCGATGTAGTACTTGTCACGACCCAAGGCTCCTCCTAGATGTGACATGGCGTACTTGACCCCGAAGGGTCTCATACAAGCCTCATAGCATTCTTGAACATAAGAGCATAGGAAAATAAAGCAGAATTTAAAACTTTCTTTACAATCGAAATCATTTTTCATAAAAGCAAGCGTAAGACTTTCTAAACTGTCTCAAACCATCTAATACTTAGAATACAACATTGGGACTTAGCCCATACAAAATCTTTAATCATAAAATAAAAGACATAAAAGGGAAAATATTGGGTTCGTCCTCGAAACTATGAGGACTCACCAACTCTTCAACTCCATGCTCTTTCGAAACTTATCTTCCAAGTATAGAACATCAAATCACCAAACCCTACACTTTGGTAAAATGAAGAAATACGGGTTAACACATTAGATGTACTAAGTATGAAAGCCATGCAAAAACATGCTTAAACCGGACATTTTATTTGAAAGTCATGCTTTTATGCCATTTTGATAAAACTTCATTAACATAAGTATAAGATGCATAATATACAAACATAACCATCATACACGTCATTTCATCACATTAGAACATAATCAACATATAACCCATTTCATCACATTAAGCCTTCACCTCAAGTAACCCCAAGCCATACCTTGTGCAATGTATGAATAGCGTCCCATACCACTATCCACACTAAAGTACCACATTAAGGTCACCAAAAGTGAACTTACCATTCAACCTTTCCATCCTTACACAATACTCATACATAAGAGACATAAACATTTCATAAGTCATATCATCACATTAAGACCATCATCTAGGGCAACTCTAAGTCACACTTGTGCAATGTATGAGTAGCATCCCATACTACTACTCACACTAAGTACTCCTTTGAAGCCACCATAGATAAGGGGCGTTCATACTCAATAAATCATGACAAGGAAGTAACTCATAATACAATCGAAGTATAGCATACATCATCTCATTTAAGCATATAAGAGTCAACATTCTTCATTAGCTTCATTAAGGGCACTTTCATACATTAGCCATTAAGCCTATCGATTCAAGAGTCATCATTACATTAGTTCACTTATGAAAGGAATGCCATAAGCCTATCGATTCATATTCATTTAAGTCAATACACATTCATTACACAAGAGAGGATGCCTAAGCCTACCAACTCAAGGTTCAACAATCAACTATACATTCATTCATTCATTCAAGAAGAGGATGCATGAGCCTACCAATTCAAGATACATTATCACATTACTTTCATATATACAAGAAAAGGATGCACAAGCCTACCAATTCAAGATATACAATACATAGAAGAAAACCCTTCCCATTCTATCACCATCATTCATGAGTGTTAATTGAGAATATGCTGTCAACAACAACACAATTACATCCTAATCATGATCATAACACTTTCATTGAGATCACATACATATCTTTCACATCATAATCATACATAGATCCTTTATGAACTTGCCTTTCAAGGCTATGAACCAACATCAATCCATAAATCTAAGTTACTACAATAGATAAAGAAATTGACATGATTCAATAACTAATTCAATATAAACATAAACAAATCAACATACTTCCATGATCAATCAATTCCCAATCACAATTCACAACTTAAGAATTTGGGGGAAAATATGGGTTCATAGGAGAAATCATCTCAATTCATCATCAATTCAACTTTCTATTCATAGTTCATCATATAAAACCTTTTAAAATCGTTTTGGGATTGAACCCATGCATAGATTCAAAATTAGGGTTTTTTATGGGGAACTTTGGAGATTTAAAATCACTTTTGAAATTGGCTCCTTTAAAGAAACTAAGTCAAGGATGAAGACCACCATATCTTCTATGGAAGAACTCCACAAAAATCCCTTGAAAAAGATGAAGACTTGACCTTGAGAGCTTGAATCCTTCACCTCCAATGGAGGTTTCTAGAGAGAGAACTTTTGGAGAGGTGGGTTCTAACTTTGGAGTGATTTGAAATAATGAATTCTAAAATAGAGTTGAATACTTTAAAAACCCTTAAAATACTTTAAATAACCCATAATAACCGTCCCCCAACTAAACTAACTTAATATGGAATTTACCAAACTAACTACACAATGGCCGAGCCTTAGCAACTTTTACAGGTGCAATCGACACCCCATGACCTACGGACCGTAGGTGGGGTGACGCCCCGTCCTGATGGTCCGTGGTTTGGGGATGTGGCTTGTCAATTGGGGCCTTGACCTACGAAGGCCATCCACGGGGTGTGGATGGACCTACGGGGCGTAGGTCCCCTTCCGTAGGTCACCATACTTGGGCAGATTTTTGGTTTCTTGGGGTCTTGGGGGTTAGGCTTTAGAGTCCTCCTCAAGGACCCCTAGGGTGGTCCTTGGGGAGTCGTACCTTGACGTTTAACCCCTAAACCCCTCAACCTAAGCTTGGGACATCATTTTACCACATGAAACCCCACAACAACTCAAACACACACTAGTTAGGATCTAGTTTCACCTATTCGTTTTACGGGTCGTTACAGTACTATATCTCCCAAAGTTACAGAACTTGAAGATGCTGAAGGCCAAAGCAAAAAGGCGATGCAATTGACCAAAGGGTGGATCGCCGAGTGGGTCGGCTATCCCGACTTATTGCGCCGAATGGTCCTTCGCATCACATTTTTGGTAACTACAAACACATTTTTAAATTCTTAGTTTATTATCCAGTTTGTATTAGAGATTCATAATTATCTGTTTTTAAGTACAGATCTTAGAATTGAGTTTGGAGACAATATTTCCTTAGCTTTGAAGATTTGAAGATTTCCATTTCTCAGAAATTGGAAGTGGGTGTTGAGGATTTTTCATCTTAGACCTTTGTAAAGACCAAATTAATCTTACCCAGTTGATGTAAACACAATTTGGTAACGATTTTTATCTTTTTTATGATGTCTAGCTAAAAGCCCAATTCTTGGGGTGTGATTATGGGTTGATTTAGCTGCTGGGTATTGTTAATTGATAGTGTAAATGCTGTTTAAAAGTGATTTCATTCAGTAATTGTGGCTTAATCTAAAGGGTTGTAGTTGCAAATGCAACTCTACCTTCGTGTTTTTGGCTTGCTTGAGAGAGAGGTTTTAAAACCAAGATTACTGATTGGCCACACAATCAAGGATTTGGGTTGCGGTCTCATAGAATAATGGCTGACCAACCCTCTTCGGGCTGCTTGATGCGACATTCCTATGAGACCGCAACCCAAATCCTTGATTGTGTGGCCAAAACCAACAAGGAGAAGAGGGAGAAAGATAAGGACCAAGACTTTACAACTTTGTTGGGTCAACTGGATGTCTTGTCCCAAAAGGTCAAGGACTTGGAGGTACTGTCCAAAAATAAGGACATGTGCATTCCCCCTAACGAGCGACAAAAGATGGAGAAGCAAGATGGCGGGCAAATTGAAGAGGTCCTCTTAATCATTCTACACAAAGTCGAAGCATATGACAGAATGTTGGAGGATATAAGAGAGAATTTCATGATGCTGAACCAGATGACGACCTCTCATTCTATGCTCATTCCGCTACTGGGGTCCCAAATGGACTAGGTACTGTCTTTTTTCTACCCAGAGCCAAAAGAGGGGTGGCCTTATGAAAATGCGGCAAACCCCACTAATGGAACTTAAGTGGGGAGTTGCATAGTGCCACGACGTTAACTAAGGTGCTCCTTGGGAGGCAACCTAAGTGTTTATCACTTTATTTTTGCTTTAAGAAATAATGGTGTGTTGAGTGTGCAGGTCAAAGTGTGGAAAGTGTTTGAAAAGTGCAGGTTGGCGAGCTGATAGTCCAGTCGGCGACTCGCCGAAGAGGTCGGCGAGCCCGACCTAAACTGCCGTTGGACTCAAGACAATTTTCAATTGGAGTCTGTAAAACTCAGCGAGCCCAGGAGAAACTTGGCGAATCGTCGACCAGGTCGACGATCGTGATCTAGTCCGCCGTTTGGACCTCCACAGGTCCTGTAAAACTCAGCGAGGTAAGTGCTCACTCAGAGTGTCGCCAAGTAGGTCAGCGACCACAACTAATGTCACCGAATGGGTGAGAACTGGACGGTTTTTAAAGGCCAAAGATTTAAACTTCCAACTCTTTCACTTTCCCTCACTTTTGAACTTCCCAAACTCACACCCGCACTTTAGTTTTCTACACTTTTTGCATTTTAGAGTGTTTTAGTCGTTGATTGTGTGTTTGGAGTGGATTACTTTGCCGCCTAGCATTTCAATCTTGATTATTCGGCATGTAAGGTTGGTATCTGAACCCCGAGTCTATTTTTAGTGATTTTGTACTCATTTGCAATGATCTTATCTTAGTGATGTGTGCTTGTTTTTGCTTGTGCCTGTGTTAATGTGAAAACCTTGCCCGTAATGCCTATAATGTTGTATTCCCATAATTTTATACCTTAAAATTTGTTAGAATTTGTGGGGTTTTTCTTGCATGTTGTTGGGTCTAGTCGGGTGAAGTCTGAGTAACCCATATTTGTGACAAATGACGTAATTTTACCAATGATAGAGCGGGTGACGTCATTCTTCATGGCAAAAGTCGTCAAATGGCCAAATTTGGCAAAATCGGGAGAAGTCTGAGTATCTTGGGGTAATGGGTCTTGCTTTAATTTGATGAGTGCATGCTTTGATTTTGTTTTCGAGAGTTGCAGGGTTGAATTTGAGAAGTTGGGTTGAAAGTAGGCGCGTTGGGTCGTTTGGCGAGCTGGGTCGAGCTCGCTGAACCACTCGGCCGTTCGCCGAAGTTGCCCATCTCGCCTTTAATTTCATGCTAAATTAGTAGTTGGGTTCTGTAACTTTCGGCGAGAAGCTTGAGGTCGCCGAAAGCACTCGGTGACTCGCCGATAGTCCTTCTTGATCGCCTTTTGCTGCACCCTTGAGGCTTAATTACACTGTAACTTTCAGCGGGCTAATCCTTTCTCATCGAATGCCGTCGGCGATTCGCCGAAAGGCCTTTCCATCACCAACATGCCAAATATTTCTGAGAATTTTGAGCCAATTCTTTCAGCGAGCTCGATCTAGCTCGTCAAAGTGATTCGGCGACTTGCTGACCGGTTCGACGAGTCTGTCTACAACTGCTATTTTTCTGTGGTTTTGATTGAAATGTTTTTAACTCTTTACCGTGTTTTGTAGACATGGTAAAACAAACATCGACATGCCACCCCGGAAAAGAGCACGGGGTATCACAATCAATGAATGGGGGGTCATATCCTCCCAAGAAGGAAAGGCAAGAGCTCCCAGTAAGAGACAAAGGCAAAGGCAAGAGGCCCACATCTGAGAGAGCGACTACTAACTCCCAGGCTTCTTTATTTGAGCCTGAGGACGACCAGCCTTTGCAGTCCCGGCGGGATGAGATACAGGCTAGATCTCACCCTGACTCAGCTAGAGTCCCATCAGCTTCCACCCCAGCAGACTTAGTGCTAGCTCCGGCACCTCCTGTGGCTCCTGTGACACCAGTCGTCCCTCCTCCCCTTCTTCTAAACATGTTAAAGGGTGATGGATTGCGAACCATCCTAGAGGAGAAATTGTTATCGACAGAGGGGCTGGAGGGTAGATACTCCAATGTGAGGAAAATACTACAGTGGCACAGGTTTCAGATTTTCACCAGGCCTCGAGGTGCCTATGTTCCTTCATGGGTCTGGGAATCCTATTCTGCATATGGTTACTTGGTGCCAAAGAGTAAGAAGAAGGCCAGCGAGTTCAGACCGGTTAAGTCGGTAATGGTCCGAGGTGTGGAAGTAGGGTGCTGCAATGATATCATAAACGCTGTTCTTGAGAGAGCCATGGGGTTCAAGCACGATGATAAGGGCATCGTGATAGGCCAGTCCCTGGATGACTTGAAGCGTTGGCTTTCCCCCTTCCTCTCTGATGGCACCCCGAGGTGGATAGAGGCGGGAGCCCAAATCGAGAAGAAGGATTTAAATGTAGCTGCCCAGTATTGGTTTGGATTTATCAGTAGCTCCATAATGCCTTCACAGAACGAATCTATCCTCTGACATGTGAAATCAACTTGCTTAGGGTCTATCTTAGCGAAGATGTGGCTCAACTTGGGGCTCTTTATTGAGCAGGAGATGGCCATGAGGGCCAAGTAGATGCAGACCTCACTCCCATTCCCAGTCTTGATCACGGAGCTGTACCGGCGTGCTGGAGTATCTCGGGACTACACGAGAGATATTGAGGTTACCCCGTCTTCCTCCACTGAAAATCCCACGCATTGAGGCTGAGTACACTCGAGAAGAGGCTGACGGGAGGAGGGCATCTCCAGTTGATACATCCTCAGAGGTGGACCTTGATTCGATACCTGCAGAGGCATCTTTGCCTACTCCTGCCTCCGGGCCTTCAGGTACATCTGCCAATTCTTTTTCCTCACAGGCCCCAGGTACCTCTACCTCTACCTCTACCCAGCCAGCCAAGATCACTTAGGCTATGCTCCTGAAGATAGGGCACCTGGCCTATTCAGTTGATGTGAGGGCTACTAGACTTGAGAGATCCATCCTATGGATAATCGAGAGTGCCATCATTGCTGCACTGACCCCCTATAGACTTTTATTGACACTCTCACCACTAGAGTTGAGGCTTGTGAGAGCAGGCAGGAGGAGACCTCCGAGGTTACGACTTTGAAAGCCGAGGTATTAGATTTGAGGAAGGATGTAGACTATCTAAAGTCTACTGACTTCATTTCACTATTGGAGGCTGCAGATGATTCGGACGCTCCTAAAACTTCAGAGATTCCTTCGACTACCACCAGAGATGTACATAGGGATGATGCAACAGTTGATGAGTCGGATGCAGAGACCGAAGAGGAGCAGATAGAGGTGCATGATGCTGTCGTTTATGATGATCTGGCTGACTTGGAGGATGTGATGTTTGAGACTGCATGCCAGACTTCTTTGATAGACACCACCATGGGTTGGTCCAGTGGAACATGTACTTCTAAATTGACTCCGGGCACTGATGCCCATAATCCGAGAACTACACCAGGAACTGATGCCCAGGCAGATGGAGTGACTAAGTAGACATGATCTCTTCTTTACCTCCCTCTCTGTCTTACTTTATTTTGACTTTTGGATATTATTTTGCTTACATTTGAGGACAAATGATTTTTATTTGTGGTGGGGTGAGGCCCACATTTTGTGACCTTTTGTGACTATGGTTTTGTGTATATATTTGGTTTTTTGAGCTATAATTGTGTTTTATACTATTTTTGTGGATGATTGAGCTTGTGGCTCCTTGTTTTTAATTGTAAATAATTTGGACCCTTTCGAAAAATAATTGTGCCACCTCTTGTTTGTGTTTCAATATGGTTGTTCTCTTGCAAATTTGAGTATCGCTCTCGATCAATACCGATGACTTGAATAGTGCTCATAATCGAGCAAAAATGAGTGTGCGGCTACGATGAGGACAAATGAATTTGCATAGACAATATGTGCACTTTTTGCATCTCGTTGTGACTAGCCAATTATCAAATTGAGTCTCTTGTGATGAACATTGCAGACTAACGAAAGTGTGGAGTCTTGTTTGACATCGGTATCAATGCCTTGTGTGATGAGCTTACCGTGAACCATGTGTGATGACACCTAGAATTTGCCCCGTTGGTTCGGTTGACTAAGTGATGCAGTCTCTTGATATGATCTTAGGCAACTTTGAAGAGTGTGAAACAATTTGACATTATACCTCTTTTTGTGGCCTACCTTGTGAGTGTGTGAACTCCGCTTGAACACCCTTTGAGCCTTACCCTTTTCTTGGAAGAAACTTGATGAAATTGTGACCTTTCTTGATCCATTACCCATAATCCTCATGATTCGTGGTTTGTGTAAATGGCCAACATAGTCCAAAAGCCTAAGTTGGGGGTGTGGTGAAAAGAAAAGGTAAATCAAGAAGTGAAAGAAAGTGCCCTTTGACCCATGGTTTGATAAAAATGGAACCCCTCCATATATAAAAAAAAAAGAGAGAAAAATAAGAAAAGAATGAAAAAGAACGAAAAAATTGTGGAATAAAGTTGTGAAAGTGCAAAGAAAATGGAGTATCCAACAGTCCATGGAAGATGAATAATGGGGTGACTTGTGAGCACGAATGAAAGTAATGAAGAAAAGGAAAGAAAGCGTTGTTCACACAACATTTCATGAGGATTACAACCATTGAGCCTAAATGACCATACCTTTGCACTCAGCCCCTTTACAAGCTTTGAAAATAACTTTTTGATCTTGAGTGAGCTGAAACAAGAGTTGATTGGAAAATACGATCAAACCTATGGGTGAAATCATGCATTGTGTTCATCTTTGTGAGTGTGAGCATTGCATTTGATTCCGGAGCTTTAAATTGTTGAACCATTGTGAGTGAATATGGAATCATTCTTTGTGTGAGAGCATTTGATTACTTTTGTTGTGTTTGAACTTGCATTTGTAGCAAGTAGTATGAGCTTGAGATTCTTTGGGTAATGGTGAGTCACAACTTGAATCTTTGAGTGCACAATTTATCCTTGCATGAGTATGTTGAGTCCTTTTGTGTGCATTCATGATTGAGTCTTGTGTAGCACTATTTGAGACATCCTTTTTGAACTGCTGGACTTGAGTTTTACTTGAGGACAAGCAAAAGTTTAAGTTGGGGGTGTTGATGAGTCCACGATTTGGACTCATTTAGGGCTTTATTTTAATTGATTTAGTGTCCTCAAATGCATATTTTGTGCCAATAACTGATGTAAATCCTTGATTTTTAGGTATTTGGATTGAGGAACAAAGCATGGACACTAATGAGCAAAAAGGAACAAGGTAGCAGAAAGAACGAAGAAAAGAAGGCTTGAGGATCGCCTAACCCATTGGGCAAGTCGCCAAATGGACATGGCCTCGCCTAAAGTTCCAGTGTTTCAAGCCCTGAAGGAGAAAATCAAGTCGGCGATAGAAAAGAGTAGTCGACGAGTCACTGCACAGTTCCGCGATGCAGTACTATATCGCCCAAAGTTACAGAACTTAAAGATGCTGAAGGCCAAAGAAAATAGGCGATGGAATTGACCAAAGGGCGGATCACCGAGTGTCTCGGTGATCTGGACTTATTGCGCCGAATGGTCCTTCGCAACACATTTTTTGGCGACTATAAATACATTTTTAAATTCTTAGTATAGTAAATAGTTTTTATTATAGAATCATAATTATCAGTTTTTGAGTAGAGAGCTTAGAACTGAGTTTGGAGAGAATATTTCCTTAGCTTTGAAGATTTCCATTTCTGAGAAATTGGAAGTGGGTGTTGAAGATTCTTCATCTTAGACCTTTGTAAAGACAAAATTAATCTTACCCAATTGATGGAAACACAATTTGGTAACGATTCTTATCTTTTTATGATGTCTAGCTAAAACCCCAATTCTTGGGGTGTGATTATGGGTTGATTTAGCTGCTGGGTATTGTTAATTGATAGTGTAAATGCTGTTTAAAAGTGATTTCATTTAGTAATTGTGGCTTAATCTAAAGGGTTGTAGTTGCAAATGCAACTCTACCTTCGTGTTTTTGGCTTGCTCGAGAGAGAGGTTTTAAAACCAAGATTACTGATTTGATGACCTATGGGTATTGGCTTGGCATGGGTTTAGCTCGAGAGAGTGAATCCTAAACCCTTTTCCACACATTTAGCTCGAGAGAGTGAATGGACTAAAGTGTAGGCTGTTCTTAATTGTTGCTTATTGGTGTTCGAGAGAAACCAATTTGATTCGGGGTAAATTATTCCAGAGAAAGTTTATCCCCATTAAAGTCTAGCTTATTAAATGATTTACAACTATTCACTATTGATTGCAATTACCCATTTGTATACCTTAGCCCATAATCCAATCACATCCCAAGAACCTCTCTCTATACTTGCTATTTTCGTGTTATTTGCTGTTGTAGTTGATTATTATAATCAAAACCCCCCTGTTATTTGACACTTGTATCACCCCAAACTTGAACTATGCTTTTAATCGTAAATGTTTTTACCTATGATTGACTTGAACATATTCATTCTTTTCTATTGATTCTCAAATACGTACCACTCCCTGTGGGATTCGACCCCAACTCACTTAGTTGGGTTATATTACTAACTAACGATTGTTGACGCTTAGTATTGGATGAAGTGTCTTTGAAACGTTATTAATCAATATCCTTCTTCAATCTATTTTACTAATAAACTTTCATTAGATCATGATAAATCTTGGTAGCTCCCAGGTGAATAGAAAATTTAGAACTGTGAGCTTCAGATAAAATCTGCTGCCTGAACTCCTCAACATCTGAAACACACAAAAGACTTTGGTAACGAAACACATCATCCTCCCTTGGGAGAAAGCCTCAGTAGTTTTTTCGAGCACCTCTTTTTTCAGCTCAACTAAAGTCAGATCATTACCTTGCTTTGCCTAAACATCACACACAAGAGACGATTCCAAACCATTTTGAACAATGACACCACTATATTCTATATCAATCAAGCGAACACCCAAACAAGCTATTTTATGCATATCACAAACCGACTCCTTTTTATCATCCTCAATATGAGAAATGGTACTCATAGATAATCAGTTAAGAGTATCAATAACCAAATTTGCCTTACCCAGATGGTAAATAAAACTCATATCATAATACTTCAATAACTTAAGTCACCTTCTTAAACGAAGATTCAAATACTTTTTAAAATAAATATTGTCAACTCTTATGATTGATGAACACATCCACATGAACACCACATAGACAATCTCTCCAAATCTTCAAAGCAATATCCACCACTGCCAACTCCAAATCATGGGTCGGGTAGTTCTTTTTTATGAAATTTAAGTTGCCTTGACGTGTATGCAATTACCTTAGCAAGTTGTATAAAAACACGATTAAGCCCAATTCTGGAAGCATCACAATACACCATAAATCCATCAGAACTTTCTAGTAAAGTCAAAATTGAGGCTGTTGTGAGCCGAGTCTTCAGGTCTTGAAAAATCTTTTCACAAGCCCCAGACCATTGAAATTTCACCTTTTTTTAGAGTCAAAGTAATCAAAGGTGAAGCAATAGAGGAAAATCCTTCCACAAACCTTCTATAATAACCTGCCAAACCTAAGCAACTCTGAATATCTGAGGGAAAAAGAGTTCTAGGTTTCCATCTTCTTAGGTTAAATTTGAATACCTTCACCTAAAAAAATATGGCCAAGAAATGCAATCGACCTCAACCAAAATTCATACTTGCTAAACCTAACAAACAATTGCCGATCCTTGAAAACATGCTATACTATCCTCAAATTATCGACATGCTCATCCTCACACTTAGAATAGATAAATATGTCAAAGAGGAATACAATCATGAACATATCCAAGTGTTGATTGAACACCCTGTTTATGAAATCCATAAAAATCTGTAAGAGCATTCGTTATCCCAAATGACATAACTAAGAATTCATAGTGACCATGCAAAGTTCAAAAAACCATTTTAGAGTCTCACACTCTCTCACTTTCAATTGATGATAGCCCGATCGAAGAAAAATCTTTGAAAATAAGCTAGCACCCCGAAGTTGATCAAACAAGTTATCAATCCTAGGGATTTAATACTTATATTTGATTGCGACCTTATTCAATTGCCGATAATCAATGCATATACAGAGAACCATCCTTATTTTGAACAAATAAAACTGGAGCACCCCATGTAGAAATACTAGATCTAATGAAACTGTCACGACCCAGGGGTACCCCCTAGATGTAACATGGCGTACAAGACCCCGAGAGACTCATACAAGCAACTTAGCATATCAAAACATAAAGTAATAGAAATGATCGAAAATTTAAAACTTTATCAATGCAATCAAAGTCTTTATAAAACAAAGCAAAAGTCTAACATCATAGTCTCAAACCATCTAAAAATGAAGAATAAAATCTTGGGACATATCCCAAAAAATAGTCCAAAACATATAGATATAAACGAAAGAGGTGATCACATCCTCGAATCCAATAAGGACTCACCAAATCTTCACTCCTTGATAATCAAAGAAGTTAGACACGAGTGTGAGGATCTATGTCACTGGACCCTACATTTGATAAGAATGTAGGCAAAGTATGCGTTAGTACAAGCAATTACTAAATATGATAGTTAGCATAAAAAACATAAACATCATGGTTAGTCAATATAAACTATAGTCATAAACAGTGCACATAACTGATCATCATAATAAGAAAGGAATACTACTCAAGTGACCTTACTCATCCTTAGTTGTGACTTGGGTCATCCGCCTCTAGTCAAGCTTACCATATGGAAGGCATCTCTAGCACCAATCCAAGTTATTCATTCCTTACCTCATAATCTCACTATTCATGCTTACTTTTAAAGACATGTGGATTCGCCTCTTTGCCTAACTTAGAAAGGCTGATGGGTATTCGCCTCTTGCCTTACATACAAGGCTAATGGGAATTCGCCTCTTGCCTTACTTACTTTTAGATTGCGGGTACTCGCCTCCACAATCTCGTCATATGATGCGGGTACTCACCTCCACATTATTTATCATTTAATGCGGGTACTCGCCTCCACACTATGTCATTGGGATCATTTGTATTTACATCCATGTCCATTCATCATAATAAGAACATGGGGACTCACCTCTTGTTCAATTTTAAGGAGTATGGGTAATCGCCTCATATTCTTTCACACGGAGGTCAACGGTAATTGCCTCTAGCCTCAACAATTAGATAGTCTTTTAGTCTAGATTCATTTTAGGTGAGCAATCCTTTTAACCTAGAATCATTCATGTGAGAAAGCCTTTCGCATTCATACTTTCATTATTAAGAAATTAATGTTGGAAATATCCCTTCCTTAATCATTACATCAACTACCAACAATTCTCATCATAAGCCTTACTCTCAAGGCCCTAAATCTCATGATTATCATCTATGCTTTACTTTCAAGCAATTAACATCATATTCATCATATATATTTCAAACTCAAGTAATTCTAATCATAATTCATCAATCCTAAAACGATGCATCTAGCCCACAAAGTTTTCCTTCAAGGCATCATTTCAATTATATCAATTCAATCATAAAAAACAATAATCCACTCAATTGGATCTACATTCATCATAACCCACAACACTGTAAGAAGTCCTAACTAGAATTGGGGAATTCTTCATCAAATTGGTGGAATTCTAGGGGACTCCATGGATGGAAAATGTCCATGGATGAAGAGCTATCATATCTTGATTAAAAAGCCCTCACAAGATTGAAAATTGGAGCCTTGATCTTGACCTAACTTCCTCTACTTACTTCTTCTTCTAAGTTCTAGATTGAGAATATTTGAGAGGATTTTTGGGAATTCTTTTGGGATTTGAGAGAATGACTTAAATGAGGGGTTTTGAGGGGCTTAAAAGTGCTTATATAGGTGTTTTAGACTTTGGAAAAATGACAACACATTGATTTAATTAAAACTAGAAAAGACCCAATTGCCCCTAAAATAACTGTCCAGACCACGACTTAGAGCCATGACCCAAAGCCCGTGGATGGACCAACGGTCCGTCCTAGTCAACCGTAGTTCATGGTCAGAGACTTTTATGGACAACACTGTTCACTGACCCTCGGATCCTGGTCCTACCTATGGTTCGTAGGTGGTTCCGTGGGTGGGGCCTGTGCTGCTAAACTTTGCCTAATTCTCCCCCGTTTCGGATATAGGGTATCGCACTAGCCCTCTCACTTGGCCCTAGTTTAGTCTACTAGATTCCGGGGTGTTACATTATCTGTCCCTTGGGATCATTCGTCCTCGAATGAGATTCTAAGCACATTTCTAGACATAAGACTCAAGACTAGCAGTCCATCAGGCATGCAACATATCAAAATGCATACAACTAAGGAGGAAACATCAAGTCTGAGTTAAACCTACTCAATGCACATTAAGGAAGTAGGAACTACATCTAACATCCTAATTTGAATGAGAAATTTCAGATTTTATATATTCAAGGAGGAACTACCTTCTCCAAACTCATAAACATTGTCAACACAATCTCATGGAGCTCATATGCGATTCAATCTCAAAAAGCATATCTAAATATGTTCATCAACTCATCTCATGAAGTCTATATACAACTCATATTCAATGCACTACAACATGAGGAAAATCAATCGTATAAACTCATTTTCTTTCAAAACACAAGTTTCATAAACATGCATCATATAAGGAAATCATGGAAACACATAAATCACATGACTTCAAACAAGGAGTAAATCATGAGGAAACTCATTACCTCAAGTTAGAGTAGAAGAAAAAAGGTGAGGGTATCGAGACTTACTACCGGCCTCGGCCTCCCAAGTAGCACCCTCAACTATGTGGTTTCTCCCCAATACCTTCACGGAAGCAACTTCCTTGTTTCTCAATCTCTTAACTTGCTCGTCTAGAATCTCCACCAGAACTTCATCATAAGAGAGACTTTCATAAATTCTCAATCCTTCTAAGGGAACTATGGATGTCGTATCTCCAACACACTTCCTAAGCATAGAGACATGGAAAACCGGATGCACCGATGCCAACTCATTAGGCAAATGAAGCTCACAGGCAACCTTACCAACACGTCTCAAGATTTGATACGTGCCTACATATCAGGGAATCAACTTCCCTTTCTTACCAAATCTCATTACACCTTTCATGGGTGAGATTTTCAAATAGACCCAATCACCAACCTCAAACTCAAGGCCTATCTTTCTAACATGAGCATAGAACTTTTTTCTGCTTTGGGCTGTTCTCAACCTTTCTCTAATAAGCCGAACCTTTTCCATAGCCTCATGAACTAACTCGGGTCCAATCAAAGCAACTTCACCCACCTCAAACCATCCTATGGGAGATCGACACCTTCTACCATAAAAAGCTTCAAAGGGGGCCATACCAATACTAGAATGGTAGCTATTATTATAAACGAATTCTATCAATGGAAAGTGATCATCCCAACTTTCCTTGAAATTGATGACACATGCTCTCAACATATCCTCTAAAGTTTGGATCGTTCTCTTTGCTTGCCCATCGGTCTGTGGGTGAAAACCATGCTAAGCTTCACTTTAGTACCAAGACCCCTTTGGAAAGACTTCTAAAACTGAGAAGTAAACTGAGTACCTCTATCGGAGATAATGGACAATGGCACACCATGCAACCTTACCATCTCCCTTAAATACAATTTGGCATAGTTTTCCGCCGTATAGGAAACCTTGATTGGAATAAAATGGGCCGATTTTGTCATTCGATCTACTATGACCCAAATCGAATTATATTGGCGCCGAGTATGTGGCAACCCCACAATAACGTCCATATTCACATCTTCCCACTTCCAAGTAGGAATGCTAATGCCTTGTGATAAACCTCGCGGCTTCTGATGCTCAACCTTTACTTATTGGCAATTTGGACACTTAGCCACAAATCCCGCAATATCTTTCTTCATCCCATTCCACCAATAAATCTCCCACAAATCACGATACATCTTGGTGGCTCCCGGGGTGAATAGAATACCGAAATCTATGGGCTTTTGCCAAAATTTGTACCCTTAGCTCATCAACATTTGGAACACCTAATAGACCTTAGTATCTAAGTACCCCATCTCCTCCTTGGGAGAAAGCTTCAATGGACTTCTTGAGTACCTCACTTTTAATTCCACCAAAATCGGATCTAGACATTGTTTAGCCTTCATATCACTCACAAAAGACGATTCTGAACCATTATGGACCATAATACCACCCTTGGTGGAATCCATCAACCGAACCCCCAAATGCGCCAATCTATGTACGTCTCGTAACAATTCCTTCTTATCATCCTCAATGTGAGCAACACTACCCATAGACAATCTACTAAGAGCATCCGCTACTACATTTTCCTTACTAGGGTGATAAAAGACAATCTTTCAATAGCTCAAGCCACCTTCTTTGGCAAAGAGTCAAATCCTTTTGACTAAACACATATTATAGGCTCTTCTGGTCGGTGAACACATCTACATGCACCCCATATAAGTAATGCCTCCATATCTTTAAGGCAAAAACCACTGCCGCTAATTCAAGATCATGGGTCGGATAATTCTTCTGATGCACTTTGAGTTTCCTTGAAGCATAGGTAATAACCTTTCTGTTTTGCATAAGAACATATCCCAACCCAATTCTCGTGGCATTACAATATACCACAAAACCATCTGTACCGTCTGGTAAAGTCAAAACCGGAGCGGAGGTAAGTCTATCTTTCAACTCTTGAATACTCTTTTCACATGATTCAGACCATACAAACTTAGCCTTCTTTTGAGTCAAAGCAGAAAGGCAATAGAAGAAAACCCCTCAACAAATTTTCGATAATAACCAGCCAAACCCAAGAAACTTCTAATGTTTGAAGGTGATAGAGGTCTAGGAAAACTCTTGACTGCATCCGTCTTCTTAGGATCTACCTCTATAGCTTTTCTTAATAGAATATGACCAAGGAAAGCTATTGATCTTAGCCAAAATTCACATTTGCTAAACTTTGCAAAAAGTTGTTGGTCCTTAAGGATTTGCAATACGGCCCTCAAATGATCAATATGCTCATTCTCACTTCTCGAGTAGATCAAAATATCATCGATAAACACAATCACATACATGTCAAGGTATTGCCTAAACACCCTATTCATCAAGTCCATAAATTCCGCCGGGGTATTAGTCAAGCCAAACGACGTCACCACAAATTCATAATGACCATATCGGTTACTAAAAGCCTTTTTTGGAATATATTCTTCTCTCACCCTCAACTGGTGATAACCCGATCAGAGATCAATCTTAGAGAAATAACTTGCACCTTGAAGTTGGTCAAACAAATCATCAATATTTGGGAGAGGTACTTGTTCTTAATAGTCACTTTGTTCAACTGTCTATAGTCGATGCACATTCGGAGGGAACCATCCTTCTTTCTAACAAATAAAACCGGAGCATCCCATGGTTAAATGCTCGGTCAGATGAAACCTTTGTCTAACATATCTTTCAACTGTTCCTTTAACTCCTTAAGTTATGCCGGAGATAGTCTATAAGGAGAAATAAAGATAGGCTGCGTATCCAAAAGAAGGTCAATACCAAAATCTATTTCCCTTTCGGGAGGAATATCGGGTAGATCATCTAGGAATACTTTTGGAAATTCTCTTACAATTGGGACCAACTCAAGAGAAGGGGTTTCAGAGTCTACATCCCTTACCCTTACTAGATGGTAAAAGAAACCCTTTGAAATCATCTTTCTATCTTTCAGAAAAGAAATAACCCGACTCTTAGTCATGTAACTTCCCCCCTTCCAGTCTAGGATAGGCTCATTTGGGAATTGGAACTTAGCTACCCGATTTCTACAATCAATGGTGGCATAACATGAGTGCAATCAATGCATCCCAAGTATGACATCAAAGTCTAACACATCATGTTCTACCAAGTCAACAAAAGCAACTCTATGGGATAAGGAGACGTGATACTTTCTATATACTCTCTTAGCCAATACATAATCACCAACATGGGTAGAGACAGAAAAAGGTTCTAACAACACTTCATGGAGCACATCAAATCTCATAGTAACATAAGGAGTCACAAGGGACAAAGTAGCACCGGGATCAAGAAAATCATACACATCAATTTGAAAAACCTTTAACATACCAGTCACCACATCCGGGGAACTCTCTTGATCACCTCTAGTTTGGAGAGCATAAAATTGGTTTTTCTTAGGAGCATTTGCACCCGAACCACTTGGACCAGATGAAGGGTAGGGTTGAGCCCTACGAAGAGTATCTCCATCCTTTTTAGCAACCGAAGGACAACCCCTTATCTTATGATCCGTCTTTCCACACCCAAAGCAAGCATTAGAACCAGCTAGACACTTACCCTCATGATTCCTTCCACATTTAGCACAAGTGGGCATTGAGGACTTGCTACCATCTCCTTCAGGCTTAGGTTTAAACACCCTTTCATTTTTAGGATTTGGAGGAGCATTTGAAGAACCTTTCCCAGAGAACCTTTGCCGAAACCTTGAATGACCCCGTCCACTGGACATAGAATGTGAAAAGTTACCATCATCCGTACTTGTCCTCTTTACCTCTCTAAATCTTTCCTTGAGTTTCTCTTCCTCAATTTGTGGGGCATGCCCCAAAAGGCGAGAAATGTCCATGTCATGGACAAGCATAGAGGTGCAGCACTCTTTGACAACCAAGTCGGGAACACCCGATACAAACTTACTCATCTTGGTCTTACGATCCGCCACAATAGAAGGAGCATATTTGGATAGATGAGTGAACCTCAAAACGTAATCCCTCGCACTCATATTTACTTGCCGAAGGTTGATGAACTCAATTACCTTAACCTCTCAAATTTCTAGAGGGAATAACCTATCAAGAAAAGCACTTTTGAACCTTTCCCACTCTATGGGACCCGTTCCTTCCGGCCTTGCCTCTTTCCACTGATTGAACCAAATTTGAACAACCCCTTTGAGTTGATAAGTGGACAATTCCGCCTTCTCTATCGGAGTCACGTCCATAATAGAAAGTTTCTTATAGACCTCATCGTTGAATTCTTGAGGATCTTCCTAATCTTTGGAGCCATAAAATTCTGGAGGGTTCATCCTTGTAAAGTCCCTCACTCTTGCCACCGCCGTAGCCATAATTGGGTTCACGGGAGCTACCACCTCTCTATTGTCTTGGGCCTTCACCGTTTGTAACAACACATGGAAAAAAGACCTAAACTCCGCTTTGGGTACATTCTCAGCCAAAGGATCAATCGGAGCTTGAGAAGGAGCTTGGGGAGGAACTTCTTGTCCCACATTGTGTCCCTCCATCCTTCTTGTATTAGCCCTTCTAGTAGTCATATACTAAAAACCATTGGGTAAGGATTAGAAGAAAGACTTTATAGAGTTAAAATCTATGGCATGACTTAGAGAGGGGAAAAAGTGAAGTTTCCTAAACATCTAGTAGCCTCTTATTCATAAATATGGCGCGCTTCACACTTATGAACAAGACTCTACTTGATGTGGTCTTGAGACATCCTAGAACCATTCTAAACCTTGTGCTCTGATTTCCAAGTTTGTCATGACCCAGAGGTACCCCCTAGATGTAACATGGCGGACAAGACCCCGAGAGACCTCATAAAAGACACTTAGCATATCATAACATAAGGTAATAGATATGAGCGGAAATTTAAAACTTTATCAATACAATCAAAGTCTTTATAAAATGAAGCAGAAGTCTAACATCATTGGCTCAAACTATCTAAACATGAATAATACAAAAATGGTGATCATATCCTCGAATCCAAAGAGGACTCACCAAATCTTCACTCCATGATCATCAAAGAAGCTAGCCACGAGTGTGAAGATCTAAGTCACCGGACCCTACATTTGATAAGAATGTAGGCAAAGTATGCATTAGTACAGTCAAGTACTAATTATGATAGGTAGCATAAACAACGTAAACATCATGGTTAGTCAATATAAACCATAGGCATAAACAATGCACATAACTCATCATCATAATAAGAAAGGAATATTACTCAAGTGACCTTACTCATCTTTAGTTGTGACTTGGGTCATCTGCCTCTAGTCAACCTTACCATATGGAAGGCATCTCTAGCAACAATCCAAGTTATTCATTCCTTACCTCATAATCTCACTATTCATTATTACTTTTAAAGACACGGGGATTCGCCTCTTTGCCTAACTTCAAAAGGATAATGGGTATTTGCCTCTTTCCTTACATATATTAGGGTATTTTCCTGTTGCCTTACTTTTAGATTGCGGGTACTCGCCTCCAAAATCTCATCATATGATGCGGGTACTCGCCTCCATATCATTTATCATATAATGCGGGTACTCGTCTCCACACTATGTCATAGGGATCATGGGTATTTGAATCCATGTCCATTCATCATAATAAGAACATGGGGACTCACCTGTTGTTCAATTCTAAGGAGTATGGGTAATCGCTTCATATCCTTTCACACGGAGGTCAACGGTAATAGCCTTTAGCCTCAACAATTAGATAGTCTTTTAGTCTAGATTCATTTTAGGTGAGCAATCCTTTCAACCTAGAATCATTCATGTAAGAAAGCCTTTCACATTCATACATTCATTATTAAGCAATTAATGTGGGAAGCATCTCTTTCTCAATCATAACATCAATTACCAACAATTCTCATCATAATTACTCTCAAGGCCCTAAATCACATGATCATCATCTATGTTTTACTTTCAAGCCATTAACATCATATTCATCATTTATGCTTCAAACTCAAGCAATTGTAATAATAATTCATCAATCCTAAAACGATGCATCTACCCCACAAAGTTTCCCTTCAAGGCATCATGCCAACTATATCAATTCAATCATAAACAACCATAATCCACTCAATTGGATCTACATTCATCATAACCCACAACATTGTAAGAAACCCTTACTCTATTGGGGAATTCTTCATCAAATTAGTGGAATTCTAGGGGACTCCATGGATGGAAGATGTCCATGGATGAAGAGCTTTCATACTTTGATTACAAATCCCTCACAAACTTGAAAATTGGAGCCTTGTTCTTGACCTAACTTCCTCTACTTCCTTCTTCTTCTAAGTTCTAGATTGAGAATATTTGAGAGGATTTTTGGGGATTCTTTTGGGATTTGGGAGAATGAATTAAATGAGGTGTTTTGGGGGTTAAAACTGCCTATATAGGTGTTTTAGACTTAGGCAAAACGACACTATATTGATTTAATTAAAATCGGAAAAGATTCAATTACCCCTAAAGTAACTGTCAAAACCACGACCTACGGTCATGACCCACGTACCGTGGATGGACCAACGGTCTGTCCTGGTAAACCATGGTTCATGGTCAGAGACTTTTCTGGCCAACCATGACTCCCTGACCTACAGACTGTGGTCCCACCTACGGTCCACATGTGGTTTCGTGGGTGGGGCTTGTGCTGCTGAACTTTGCTTAATTCTCCCCCCTTTCGGATACGGGGTGTTGCACTATCCCTCTCACTTGGCCCTAGTTTAGTCTACTAGATTTTGGGGTGTTACATTAACCCTTATCCAAAAGGTCCTTTAACTGACCTTCAACTCCTTAAGTTCTATCGGAGGCTCAGAGCCATTATATAAGGTGGTATAGAGATAGGCTGGGTATCTAGAAGAAGGTCAATTCCAAAATCTATTTTCCTTTCGAGAGGAATACTAGGAAGATTATCTGGGAACATTTCTAGAAACTGATTAAAAAATAGGAATTGACTCAAGAGTAGGGCTTTTGGAATGTGTATCTCTAAGTCATACTAGATAATAACTGCCACCCTTAGCAATCATCTTTTAGGATTTACGACACGAGATAAACTAACCTCTAAGAGTGGAATTATTTCCCTTCCTATCTATGACTGGTTTATTTGGAGACTAAAGCTTAACCACTTGGGTTCTATAGTCAATAGAGGCATAACAAGCACAAAGATAATCCATTCCAAGAATAACATCAAAATCAAGCATATCTAACTCTACTAGATCAACTAAGGTGATTCTACGAAAAACTAAGATCAAGAAATTTCTATAGACCCGTTTAGCAATAATAGAATCATTGACAAGAGTAGACACTAAGAAAGCTTCTTATTAGATTTCAGGACTGGCATCAAACTTCATAGCAAAATAAAGAGTCACAATAGACAATGTAGCTCTTGGATCAAGCAATGCATAAAAATCAAACTGAAAGACTTATAATATACTAGTCATCACATTAGGGAAAACCTCCTAATTATGGCGAGTCTGAAGAGTGTAAAACTTATTCTGACATTGTGTGCCACCAGAACTAGATGATGCACCATACTGAGTAGGTCGACATGAAGGAGTAGACTGAATCTGCTGATGACCATTTCTACCCTTACTAGCAACAAGAAGGAAATCTCACAACCTATGGATAATTTTCTCACTACCAAAGCGTGCACCCAAATTACCTAAGAAATCTCCTGAATGTCCTTTCCTACATTTCTGACATGGGGGAATGGAACACCCACTAAAAATACTACTTTGAAACTTAGGGTTAGGCACCCTATCTTTGTTGAACTTAGGAACCAGAGCACTAGTAGAAGATGGAGCTGGGCTTAAACACCTTTCCTGAAATTTAGAACGACCACCACCACCAGATCTATGATGAGAGTAGTCAACTCTATCGATCTGAGCTCTCTTAGTCTCCCTATCACTCTACTTAAGCTTCTCTTCCTCAATCTGTTGAGCATGCATCATTAACCTAGAAATGTCCATATCCTTAATCAACAACCATCTCTGAGACACCAGAAATAAACTTGATCATACGGTCCCTAGAGTCGACCACCATAGCAGAAGCATACTTGGAGAGTGGAGTGAATTTCAAAGCATATTCCTTCAAACTCATATTTTCATTCCTCAAATTAATGAATTCTTGGCCCTTTGATTCTCTCATCTAAAGAGGGAAGAGTTGATCTAGAAAAGCACTCTTGCACTTATCCTAATCCAAAGGACCCACATCAACATCCCTTTATTCCTTTCATTGGTTGAACCACACTTGAGAAACTCACTTCAATTGGTAAGCAACCAAGTCTACCTTTTCTATCAGACTCACACCCATAATCTCCACAATATTTGTGATCCCCTCAACAAACTCTTTTGGATCCTCATCCAACTTAGAACCATGGAATTCTAGAGGATTTATCTGAGTGAAGTCTCAAACCCTTGTTGCTTCCATACCCACATTTAGGTTTACGGAAGCTACAACCTCATGATTTTCTTGAGCGGTCATAGCTTGGGCAAACACTGGGAAAGTTGCCCTAAATTCCACATATGTAACTTGCTCAGTTAAAGGGTCAACTTCAACTTGTGGAGCTTCTGGTTCCACATTCAAGTTCCTTCTCACTGGAGGTCTTTTTGGAAGTATCTTTCTGAAACGCATAGCCCATGAGTTAGAAGGAAACCTTATAGAGTTCGACTCTATTGCACGACTTTAGTGTATGAAAGAAGTGAAATTTCTTAAACGTCTTAAAGCTTGCTATTCATAAACATGACATCCTGCACACTCATGAAAAAGAATCTACCAAACGTGGCTTGTTAAGCACCGTAAGACACTTAAATGTGATGCTCTAATTACTAATTTTTTCACAACCCAAGACTACCTTTGGTAAATGACATTATGAATAGATTCCCAAGAGACTCTAAATGAATCACTTGACATAGCTTTAATACAAAAGAGAGAGATGAACAAAATCATAGTCTCAAATGGAAGTATCATATAATACCGAATTAGAGTACAAAACCATAAATACAGAAAATACTATGTTGAAAATAAGACTCTACTACACAATAAGTGATGAGGACAAGCCCTAGCTCACTTGAACAATATCAAAACAAAAGTAAGACTAAAATGAAATAAAGGAACATATGTGGCACGCCCTTGAACTACGAGGACAAACTAATCCAAAGCAAAAATGGTAGGATCCAATCTTAACCGTGACCTGAGTTAGGTGTATCCAAACCTATTTTATAAAACAATATAGGCACAAGAAATATATGCGATCAGTACTTAGAATGTACTAAATATGGGTAAAGATGCATGAGTGAAACATAATATCATGATAAGTTTGAAAGATGGTGATGCAATGAACAAGTAAACATAACATAATTCCGATCATATGATTTCATAAAACATAGTACAAGGTCATGCGTGAGATCTCTAAATAATCATAACATAAGTCTTTGAGAAAGTCATAAAGCTTTGTGGGAGATACCATTAACCGACATAAACCATGTGAGCTGTAATATGGAGTTTACTGTACTACTCCCACACCAAAAAGAGTGTCCTACTTGCCAAGGTAGGTACCATAATCATGAGCTAATGTAGATGCACTTGCTAATGTTCAATTGGGACATACCTACGGGACCTAGTTAATCACTGCTAGTCCAACTCCATGCTAAGTAAACTCCCAATGAGAAACATGCATAAACACAACATATTCATAGTCTTTGAAATGGTAAGAATCTAGTAATACCAAATCATTCAATTGAACCCACAGAAGAATCATGAAAACCCTAGAAATTCGGTTAGAATCAAAAGTAAAAATTTAAAGTTTTTGGGACTTTGTCACGACCCAGAGGTATACCCTAGATATAACATGGCGCACTTGACCCCGAAGGGGTCTCATACAAGACCTTAGCATATCATAACATAAGATAATAGAAAACTACGGAAAATTTTAAAACTTTATTCATACAATTGAAGTCTTTATAAAATTTCAAGCGAAAGTCTTACTACACTTTGTCTCAAACCATATAATACAACTCTTGAATAAAACTCTTGGGACATAGCCCATACAATAGTCTCAAAACATAAAGGAAAAGACATAAAGGAACTAGTGGCTTTGTCCCCGAAGATATGAGGACTCACCAAATCTTCAACTCTTTGCTCCTTAGAAACCTATCCTCAAGAATGGAAGTCAATGTCACCAAACCCTACATTTGATAAGAATGTAGGCAAAGTATGCGTTAGTACAAAATGTACTAAATATGCTAGCTAGCATAACATCTTAAGAGCATAACATAAGGGTTAGTCAACATAAGACATAATCCATAATCATATGAAATACTTCATGAACATAAACTATATGCATAAGATACAATATCATAATTATAAGCAAAGTCTCCAACATAAGCATCATATAAGCATTATTCAACTCCTAGTCATACATATCATAATAAGACCACTCTAAAGTAACCTCAAAGCATACCTGTGCAATGCATGAATGAAATCCCATAATACTATTCACACTAAGCATAACCTTGAAGTCACCATATTCATACTTATCATTCACTTGATCTCATTCTTAGCTTATTCTCATAACCAAAGGAATCTCTCACCTTTAGTCAATCATAACATAATAAGGAAGGTAACCATAGCAACAATCCAAACTAAGCAAATATCATAAGTATAAGCCATAAGCATATTAAACATATAGATCATCATAACATAAAAGGAACATACCATGAACACCCTCAAAGCATACTTGTGCAATGCTTGAGTAAGATCCCATAATCTCACCCATACTAAGTAGGCTTCTTAAGTACCCATAGTTCATAATTCATATTCTATTTCATACTACTACCATATTGGGGACATAAGCCTTAACTGACATAGACCATGTGAGCTTAACATGGAATTCGGTGTCTACCCTACACCGAAAAGGGGTTATTCTACTTGCCGAGGGTAAAATGATACTCTTAGCTTAGGTGGATCCAATAGCTAAGTAACCTACGAGGGTACGTAGTTATGGTATAAGGAGATTGCTTCTAGAAACTCCCACTTAACTATGGTAGAAGGTTTCCATCTCACAAGACACATACTTTGGGAACCCAGACTCAACTAGTGTAGAAGGAACCCATTTGGAAAGACGGACTCAACTAGTGTACAAGCTTTCATTTGGAAGGCCGAACTCAACTAGTGTATAATCCTTCATTGGAGAGTCGGACTCAACTAGTGTAAAAGCTCTCCTTGGAAGCCGGACTCAACTATCGTAGAAGCTTCCATCTCATATTCATATCCACTCGATGCTAGGCATTAAGTCCCCTTGAGTTTATATTAAGTCTTGACTTAAAAATTTATATTTGTGGAGGAATGTCTTGACACTTAATCCAACATAACTCATACTATAGCTCATTAGATCATGCGTGAGCAACTAGCAGCATCCATGACCTATTTATGAAGGCTCTAGAGCCTTTGATTCAATTAAGTGAGACTAGTCTTCCAACCTTAGAATCGCTACATGTGACAAACATTTCACATCATGTAATATTCATGCATAAGTGTGTATATGAGGCTAACCTTTCAACAACACTACAACTAGTTCATGAGCATATTCAGTTTACTCTCAAAGTGTTTCTAAAGCATGAACTAAACTTCATAAAACATGCATAATATCCTATCTTACCCTTTTAAGGGTTAAAGCTTATATTGAATCATCACGTCATTTAGACATGGCTATATTTGTAATCATATCACATCAACATATCTAGAATTACTAGATTAGACACGGATGTATTCATAATTGAAGCTGTTCAATTACTAGAAGCATAATCTCATACTTCACCTCCTTGAGGTTCAAGCCTACTTTCAATCTTTACCCCTAGGATTCATCCACTAACCATGTATATTATACTAACTCATGTGATTCTATCACTTTATACATTCAACCATTCATGAGGTAGATTAGGTAGGTAAAGATCTTTGATCACAATTCTACTCATTAGCCTTCTATTCTCATGTAGAGTTTACTCTTAAAGCCTAAACGTATATAATTCATCATATTAGCTTTACTCTCTAAGCCCTAGTGGTGAACATTCATGGCTACGAGCCTTACTCTCAAAGCCCTACTTCTACAATCATCCTTCATACATATTTTTCAACGCATTCTAATCACATTCTTCATTATCAAGTGATTCTAGTCATAATTCATCACGAAGTTTCAACTTCAAGCTTTACTAGTAAAGATCCATCATATTCACATTATTCTAATTCAATTCATGTCTATATGTTCCTATTCTTGAATAATTACTAATCATCTCATCAATTCTAGAAGATCATCTCTAAGTCTTCAATTTCACCTTTCATGGCATAAACCCACATATTATCAATTTTATCAATTTGGCTAGGGTTAACCATGGAAAACATATAATTTCATCATAATAACCTAATTCAATGCTAAATCAATCACAAACAAGTATTATCCACTCAATTGGAATCATAGTCAACACTACCCACAATATAGGAAGAAACCCTAGCTAGAATTGGGGGTTTGTCTTCACTATTGGGGGAAATCTAGGGGCTCTATGGATGGAAGAATCCATAGATGAATAAGCTAACACATCTTGATTCAAAACCCTCACAAAAGCTTACAACAATGGGGGAATTTCGACCTTGATTTCTTTTTCTTCTTCTTCTTCTTCTTTCTAGAGAGAGGATTTTGGGTTTGTTTTTGGTGAATTATGAGAATTATTTGGAATTCTTAATTAGGGGTCTATTAGGTTTATATAGGTGGTCTAATAACTACTTAACTGATCCCACTTAACCCCTAACTAATAATGAATTAACCCCTAAGTCCCTAACTTAAAACAACTAGTCACCAAAATTGCCCCACCTACGAAACCCCTATCCACGGACTGTGGGTGGGTCTACGGACCGTACTGGTCCTTCGTAGGTGGTGTCTTGTAGCTCAAAATGCAGGGGAACAAGGGGACTTGACCCACAATCCCTTTCCATGGGGCGTGGGTCCATCTACTATCCATAGATGCCCTTCGAGGGAGGCTATTTTTTGACAGTTTGTGGGGATTGTTTTGGGGTCCTCCTACAGAACCCCTTGGTTGGTCCTTGGGGAGTCGTACCTTGACGTTTAACCCGTAAACCACTCATTCTAGGTGTGGGAAGTCATTTTACGATTCTACCCCTCACATCACACTCTAAAACTCTCATGTAAGGCTCTAGTTTCACCTACTAGTTTCCGCAATGTTACAATATCTCCCCCTTGGGATCATTCATCCTCGAATGACAATTCTAAACACTTCTTAAAGGAAACGACTCAAGACTAGTAGCCTATCATGGATGCAAATCATCTAATGCACATAAACAAAGGAAGAAAACTTCAATTCCAAGCTAAAACATATTCGATGCAACATAAGGGAGTAGGAACTACGTCTAACAACCCAAAATGCATGAAAATCTATATCTACTCATATTCAAGGAGGAACTACCATCTCCAAACAAAAATATTCTCAACACACACTGATGGAGCCTAAATGCAATTTACTCTCAAAAAGCATTTACTCAAGGAGGAATCTCTCAACTCCAAACTAAGGCATGCCCATTAATTCCTCTCATGGAGTCTATAGGCAACTTATACTCAAATGCACTACAACATAAGGAAAAACAATGCTAACTCATTTTCTTTTGAATCACAAGCTTTCATGAACATGCACCACATAAGGAAATCATGGCAACACATAGAAACACAATAACCTTACTATATAGGCACACCATCTCCCCCTTGGGAGTAAGACTATACAAATTCTTCTAAACATCATTTATACTAAAGTCAACTTCAAGTCCAACATATCAAGTCACAAAAGACCAAACAATACGAATATCTAATAAAGCATTAAAACACATACCAGTCGCAACATTTGGAGATCACTCTTGGCCATTTTTAGCTTGAAGAGCATATGATTCGATTTTCTTCCTCTCTCTACCCCTAGCCCTAAGCACCGGACAATCTCTCATTTTGTGGCCACTCTCACCACAACCATAACAACCCTCCATTCCGACTAAACATCTACCCTCATGTCTCTTTCCACACCTAGCACAAGTAGGTTTTGGAAACAAAGATTTACTATCTCTCCCTCTCTGAGGCTTAGGGTTAGACACCCTCTCTTTACTAAATCTTGGGGGAAACCTAGAAGGACTTGTCTGGAGAACCTTCCAAGAGAAAAGCTATCACCTTCAATCCTAACCCTCTTTTTCTCCCTCAATCTTTCCTCAAGTTTCTTTTGCTCAATTTGATAGGCATAAACTACAAGACAAGATATATTCATATCATGCTCAAACATGGCCATACGACATTCTTTTACCAGTAAATCGGATAATCCTGACACAAACTTACTCATTCTGAATTTTGGATTGGACACTAGAATTGGAACATACTTAGATAGCTTTGTGTTATTTAGGTGCCAGTATTAATTTGATGCCATTGTTGATCTACAAGAAGCGGGGTTTAGGGGTTCCAAAACCGACCGCATTGCGTCTACTTATGGCAGATAGAACTGTGAAGAAGACCATTAGTGTTCTCTAAGATGTCCTTGTGAAAGTAGAGTTGTTCATCTTTCCAGCGGACTTTGTAATAGTTTCTTGTGAGGTTCATTTTGAGATCCCCATCATCTTATGGAGACCATTCCTTGCTACTGGGCGTGCCTTAGTCAATATGGAGAGAGGGAAAATGAAGTTCAGATTGAATAATGAGGAGATAACTTTTAATATCTGTAGGTCTATGAAGCAGGAAAGTGATCTTAAGTTGGTGTCAGTGATAAATCATATTGTGAAGTGTGGTTCCAAAGTATCTATCGAAGAAAGGTTGGGTATTGATGCACTAGCAGTGGTAATGATGAATTTTGACGGTGATGGTATTGAAGACTATGATGAATTGGTCTCCGCACTTGATAGGTTCAAATTCTGTTACAAACCAAAAAGATTGGAGTTAGATAAGAAGAATCGCGATTCCCCACTTGCAAAACCGTCTGTAGAAGAGCCTCCAAAACTGGAACTTAAGGCTCTACCATCCCACTTGAGGTATGTGTTCTTGGGGAAATATTGCACTTTACCAGTGATCATTGCTGCCGATTTGAGTGAGGAGCAATTTGAGGCTTTGGTTTCGGTTCTGAAGTGGTTCAAGAGGGCTATTGGATAGACTATTGCGGATATTATTGGGATTCCACCAGGCATTTGTTCTCATAAAATCCAACTCATGCCGGACATTAAGCCTTGTATAGAGCACCAAATGAGACTGAATATCCCTATGCAAGAGGTTATGAAAAAGAAGATCATTAAGTGGTTGGATGATGCAGTCATATATCCCATCGCTGATAGTAGTTGGGTTTGTCATGTTCAGTGTGTGCCAAAGAAGTGGGGAATCACAGTGGTTCCAAATGCTAAAAATGAGCTTGTCCCAATGAGGCCGGTGATTGGTTGGAGAGTGTGTATGGACTACCGCAGGCTAAATGCATGGACAGTGAAAAACCACTTCCCTATGCCATTCATGGATCAAATGCTGGATCGTCTCGCTGGTAAGGGTTGGTATTGTTTTCTTGATGGGTATTTGGGCTTTAATAAAATCTCCATAGCTCCAGAAGACCAAGAGAAAACCACCTTCACTTGTCCTTATGGGACTTTCGCCTTCAAAAGGATGCCATTTGGGTTGTGTAATGCTCTAGCGACCGTCCAGCGGTGTATGATGCCGATATTCTCAGATATGGTTGAGGAAACACTTGAGGTATTTATGGATGATTTCTCAGTGGTACGTGACTCGTTTGATGGTTTTTTTGATGAATTTGGCCGAGATACTAAAACGCTGTGAAGAGTGCAATCTTGTGCTGAATTGAGAAAAGTGTCACTTCATTGTTATAGAGGGTATAGTGTTGGGTCATCGAATTTTGCAGAAAGGTCTTGAGGTTGACTAAGCCAAAGTTGAGGTAATAGAAAAGCTTCCACCAACCATCTCTGTAAAAGGTGTTCGGAGTTTTCTTAGACATATAAGTTTCTACCGAAGGTTCATAAAAGATATCTCAAAAATTGCACATCCATTGTGCAAATTGCTCGAAAATGAGTGTAAGTTTGATTTTGATGATGCTTGTCTGAGAGAATTTGGTGGGTTGAAAGCCAAGTTAACTTTCGTACCTATCATTATTTCACCAGATTGGGGACAACTGTTTGAAGTTATGTGTGATGCGAGCGAGGTGTCGCTTAGGGCAGTGTTAGGACAGAGGCTAGAAAAGATTCTTCACCCAATTTACTGTGCCAGCAAAGCTTTGAATGTGGCTTAAAAGAACTATACAATGACTAAACAGGAGCAACTTGCCGTGGTGTTCACATTTGAGAAATTTAGGTCCTACTAGCTTGGTTCTAAGGTCATAGTGCATACTGACCATTTTGCATTGAGGTATCTGATGGCAAAAAAAGATGCCAAACTGAGGTTGATTAGATGGGTGTTGTTGTTGCAAGAGTTCGAGTTTGAGATGAAGGATAGAAAGGGGACAGAAAACCAGGTTGCTGATTATTTGTCCTGACTAAAGGAAGAGGCTATGAATAAATTTGAGGATGGTGTTGAGATTAATGATGCATTCCTTGATGAACAAGTATTGGCTGCTTCTCATGATCTCATCCCTTGGTTCGCATATTTTGCTAATTACTTGGCAAGTGATTTGGTTCTGTTGGATTTGTCTTTCCACAAAAAAAAAATTCATGTCTGATTTGAAGAAATTCTTTTGGGATGAGCCTTACTTGTTCTGTATTTGTGCTGATGGGTTCATTCGACGCTATGTACCTGAGCTAGAGGTGATGAGTATAATCGAGGCATGTCATTCATCGCCTATTGGTGGGCACCATAGTGGTATTCGGACTGCTCATAAAATCCTACAGTGTGGGTATTACTTGCCTACCATCCACCAAGATGCTCATGATTTTGCCAAATCTTGTGACTGCTGTCAAAGAGAACGAGGAATTTCAAAGAAGCAAGAGCTCCTTATGAATCCGATATTTGTGATTCAGTTATTTGATGTTTGGGGAGTTGACTTCATGGGTCCATTTTAAGTTCACATGGAATGAAGTATATTCTTTTTACGATTGACTATGTATCAAAATGGGTGGAAGCAATAGTGCTTTCAAATTATGAGGGAAAGAGTGTCACCGCATTCCTGAAAAAGAGTATCATCTCCAGATTTAGTACACCTAGGGCAATTATCAGCGATGGAGGTTCACACTTTTGTAAAAAGTTGTTCAAGTTGTTGCTAGAGAAATATGGGGTTCGTCATAATGTAGCCACCCCTTGGCATCCGCAGTCTAGTGGGCAAGTTGAGGTGTCAAATAGAGAGATAAAGCAAATTCTTGCAAAGACTGTGAACGCCAATAAAAATGATTGGTCAAGAAGGCTTGATGATGCTCAATGGGCCTATCACACTGCATTTAATAATCCCATAGGTACGTCTCCTTACCAACTTGTATATGGGAAGTCATGCCATTAGCCTGTAGAGTTAGAGCATAAAGCAATGTGGGTGCTAAAGAAGTTGAATTTGGATCGGGGCATCGAGGCAATGATTGAGTGACATGAATGATCTTGATGAGTTTCGCCTAAAAACATATGAGATTTCAGCCTTATACAAGGACAAGATGAAGAAGTACCATGATCAGAAGATAGAAAAGTGTGAATTTGCTGTGGGGGATCTGGTGCTCTTATTCAACTCAAGGTTGCGCTTATTTCCTGGCAAGGTCAAGTCCAAGTGGACTGGGCCATTAAGAGTTACTCAGGTATTTCCACATGGAGCGGTTGAGCTCGAGAACAAGGAAGGGACTAGGTTCAAAGTGAATGGACAGAGGATCAAAGTCTACATGGGAAAATCTGAAAGTGTGCAAGAAGTGATAGAGGCTTATTATCTTGATGAAATCTAAGTAATCAAGGTGTCTGCGTTGTGCCCTGACATTAAATCAAGCGCTTCTTGGGAAGCAACCCAAAATGTACAATCTATCCAACTATAAGATTTTCTTTTCGATTAAGGAGTTTTCTTTTCGTTTATTTATTTATATTTTTAGCTATTTCTATAGGTGTTTATCTTTATGTTTAGTGTTGGCTAGATATAAAATAGGGTCTATGTCTAAAAAAGAGTCCAGGAAATTTTTTAAAGAAGTCCTAATGGTTGCTACGTGTGCAGGGACGAAAAGGAAATATCTGCAGAAAAAAGCTATGCAGTGGTCTACAGGCCCATTCGACGGTCCGTTGGTCAATCCACGGATCGTGGATGGCGTCCGTAGATCCCAAGTAAGTTTCTAATTTTTCTAAGTGTCAGAGTAACCTACGGACCCAATCGATGGACCGTAGGTCGACCCACTGACTGTCGACGAAGTCTCGTGGGTCCAGACTAGGGTTTCTGCCGACCCTACCCAGACCTCTTTTTTATAAAACCTTTCATTTTAAAAACATCCCCAAGTTCCATAATTCTGTCCTAATCATTTTTAACCTTCCATATACCTATTTTCTTCCTTTAATAACCCACCAAATCATCCCTCACTGATCTACAATCAATCCCAAATCTCATATCTCCCTTCTTCTCTCCCAAATTACTTCCATTTTCTTCTCCAACCGATTTCACGGTCCGGGTTTGGTGTCCACGTTGTTCTAGGAGTTTTTTCCAGTCGCTCACACACTCACCATTGTTTATTACTTGTAAGGTAAGTTGATTTCTCCCAAACTTTGAACATTTCATAGTTTCATATTGAAATCACAACGATGAACTTGATCTTGGGTTGATAAATCAAGTGTTTGAATGTTGACTGGTAGTTTAGAACACCATTGGAATGATGGTATGTGAGTGTGTTGTAAATTAAAATACACTAAAAAGATCAATATGCATAATTGGGAGTTTTAACTTAGGGTTGTTCAATAGGTTTTGTGTGAATGTGAACAAAATTGAATGATCACAACCCTAAGGATGATGAACTACCAAAATATATGTTGAAATGCATGTGTAGGCTTAGTTGTATTAAGTGTTTGTTGAAATATTGCACTATTTGTGAATTCGAGTATGATGCGTGGAACATACCGGATCAATGAGCCCCACCCACGGACCATAGGTCAACCTATGGACCATAAGTCGGGGTCCGTGGGTCTGTAGCACACACGAAATTTTTTAACTGCAGAACCACAGTTGGCCTACGGTCCGTCGTTTGATCGAAGGACCGTTCTGTACATCGATGGTTCCCAATCTACAGCCTAAAATGTGACCTCCTAACCTACGGAGGGGACCTACGGACCGTCGTTCCATCGACAGACCGTAGGTACCCATCGTGGGTCACCAATTCAGCTACTGTCTACTTTTTTTAGTTTGTCTAGGAATGAGTCTTGTTCTAAAATTATGCCATGAGTCTTATTGCCTTGTTTTGGTACTAATTAGCTTTCCACAACCCTGGCTCCGAAACAAGCACCGGTATACTCTAGGAAGGGTAAGTCCAAGTCTGAAACCCCTTCGCAACGTCTGTTGGATGAGGACATTGTTTAGAAGTATGTCCCACCAACCACTAGGGGATCCCCCACCGTAAAATCGACCATTAGGAGACAGCCCCGATAGGTTGTTTCCACTACTTACGAGGTCATCGCCCCCAGTCTGAGGTGTGGGTCACACACAATAGAGAGTCACAGTCTGGCTCCAGCTCTAGCGGCAACACCGCTTCCTCGTCCGAGGTCGATAGCATTGGGGAGACCCTTCTACCTCACAGAGCTGAGCCTACCCCTAATGTAGCTGAGCCGAACAAATGGTGCGTGGATAGCCAGTACCATATCTATGAGAGTGGTACCATTTTTTAATAAGCACCGGAGGATGGCCAGGATAGTCACTGAGGAGCACAGGGTCCTTATAGGCAGCCTCCACACTGCACCAGTTATTGAGGAGGTCTTCTGGAGGCACAGATGCAAGTGGATGGCATGTAGCCCCACGACCTACAATGAGGAGATGGCCAGAGAATTATATGCTTCGTATGCTTCCACCGTCTGAAATTTCATCTCTAAATAGGTCCCCCGTAGCTCAACCCCCACTCCAGACGACTTTGGTTCGGAATTTCCCCGTGGAAATCTGTGAGACCACTATCCGCCGATTCCTCTATGGTCCAGCCCACACTCTGCCAATTAATACATCAGAGTATGACTACAAGATGGGCATCATTCTGAGCGGGGCATTTCAGAGGGATGCCGAGCAGAGGGAGACATTTTTGAGGTGGATGACACGTCATATCGCCGAGGATGGGGAGCACCCTAAGTGGGTACGGACTCCTACCCTAGGTATTAGGAAGGCGACGCTAAGTTTTGTTGCTAAATTCTTCTGGCTAAATGTTCGGACTAGACTGTCCCCGACTCAGGAGGACAATGTTGTTACATGGGACCGGGCCGTGATGCTAGCAGACATTATGGCGGGTTTAGAGATTGGTTTTTTCCGGATCCTGATTGCTGAGATCCACAAAAGGGCTTTCAAGACCACCACCACACTACCCTTCCCGTGTCTGATATTTCATCTTTGCAGAGAGTGTTCAGTGTCAATTTGGCATTGTGACAGGTTGCTTAAGGTGAACAGGACAATCGATATTGGCCTCATTAGGGATGAAACCAACTTACATGCACCTCAGAGATAGACACAAGTTGCCGTACCTCCTTTGGGTGAGGACCTTACTATGGTCGTAGAGCAGATGTAGGTTGATGACACCACCATTCCGGCCCCTATAACAGATGCTCTGGCTCCACCATCTAGAACCACTATCCAGGCTCCTCATGAGCCACTCCCTCTTCCGGGTCCACCGTCGTTCCTCTAGCCCGAGTCCAGAAGCTGGAGACATAGATGGCTACCCTACTGCAACATATGAGGCTGTGGATGCAACATTCGATAGAGGATTCTGAAGCGAGGATGGAGAAAATGATGGATCAGAAGATCCATGCCATTCATAAGAGCCTAGATGCTTTTGAGTTGCGAGTCCTTGAGAGTCCTGCCCCAAACATCGATGTGACCACCTTCCAGACGGAGTTGGCCAACCTTCGTGCTGATGTTGATGCCCTCCTAGCCATTCCCGATACTGCACCAGAGGTTACCCCTACAACGAAGGAGGATGATGTGATGATGAATGCCTTGTTTGGCGATGTTGTGCCACCATCAGATTCTTACTGATAACAGCAAGGTTAAGGGAGATCACAAATAGAGAATTGAATATTAGAATGCGGAAGCACAAAGAAAAGAAACAAAAAAACTAACTAAAGATATGGGAAATTCGAAGGAAAGATCCACGAATTTCCAAGGATTAGATGTT